>CATIWK010040086.1:0-12107 GCA_949634005.1 Mallotus japonicus | reverse complement strand
CAAAATCATAAAATAAAGTGTTAAAGAAATAAAATATTCAAGTAGATAGCTAACCCAATAATTAAAAAGATTAAACTTTTGGCCAAAGTTGATATATAGGTCCTACAAATTAATGGCCAATAATTATTTTTAACATGTAGCTTATATTTCAATAATAATAATAATAATAATTTGACATCTTTTTACTATTTCAAAATATTTTGCCCTTTTTTTAATTGATAATAATAACAACCATAATAATAAAAATGTTAGAATTTAAATTATTATTATTATTATTATTATTATTATTATTATTATTATTTTAAATTCAAGCTCGATTCAATCTTAAAACTCAAAACTTGACTCGAACTTATATATATATATATATATATATATAAAGATATTTTTGTCACTTTATTAAAATAAAAGCGTAAAATAGTAAATATGTACAAATTAAATTAGACTGATTAAACTCACGAGTCTATCAAGTTAAATATTAAGGAATTCAAACTGACTCGACATTCTACCTGACTAACTCGAGCTCGAGCTAAACTCGATTATTATCAAGTCGATTTTGAGTTTTTTGATAAATAAATAATATTTAAAAATAATATTTTAATTAAAAATAATATCATTCTTATATCATTAATCATAATAATTTTTTTTTTTTTGGAAAAATTAGCTTTCATTAAAGAAAAACCGAATACAACCACTGTAACAAAAACTGCAGCTACAGAGACAAAAGCCAAAATACATGATCTAAACTAAACTAACTAGTCATTGTTAACATGATTGGGGTTACTAAACTGAGTAACCTCTTCACTTATACTTGATTAGTCCTGAAGAAAATCTGATCCACTGTTCTTAAGACTCCAGAATAAGAAGAACTAGGCCACTAAACAAACAGCCTTAACTGTCCATTGCCGGACTTGGAGTACGACCCATCTTTTCCCGTTGAGAACCAGCTTCTTTTGGGCATCCTTTTTCTTGTCCTGCAACACCTGCATGTCCAGTTTACCAGCTGCAAATGGCTGTTTCATCTCCTTCATCTAACTTTGGTTCTAAAAGACTAAACCAAACTTACAGCTCAAAAGAGTTACTACAAATAAGGAAAAAACTAAGGCAAACTAAACAACAATCCTCAAATACAAACTAAAGTGCGGAAAACTATAGCATCAAGAATGAACAAACAAAAAATTTTTCCTGCACAAACAAAACTTAAGCCTCACTTGAACCGCCTCACCGAATCGGCTTTGGTGTGTCTGCCTGGAGATGGGTCATCGCCGGACTAAAGCTTCCTCGCCAGACTGGAGCTAGAAACGTCTGAACCAGCTATGACGTCCTTCTCCATCCTGCATCCATGGCCATCGTCTGAAGGAAGACTCCTTGCCGGACTGGGACGAGTGTGGCAGACAGAAACTGAGACTCCAAACAGTGTCGTTGATTGTTTCCTTCCGAAGAAACACCCAACTTCCTCTGCATCTCTTCTTTCGCACTTGTGTGCTGTTGCGAGAGGAAAATAGGCCTACCAATTTTTACTGGTTTAAGTTTCACTAGCTTAAAGAGCCAGGAAACACTCAAAAGAGAGAGCATTATCTCACACAAAAACTGGTTCTTGAAGATTCAGGCTATTACTTAGAGTAAATGCTCTTAGTTATTAATCATAATACTTATAACAATAAAATAATAATATTATTATTTATTAAATTAAAATAATCATAATCATAATAATATTAAAATTAAAAATCATAATATTATTACAATTATGATATTATTTTTAATATTATTGTAATTAAAATAATTATAATCATAATAATATTAAAATCAAAATAAAAAAACTTGAAGTGGCGGAATGCCCTTTTTGAACTTAAAAAAAAAAAACAACTCCTCTACTTTGATTAGCGGAATTGTTTTTCTACCAATCAAAGTGGTGGAACTCTGTGTTCAATGCCACCTCATTAAAAATTATCATAAATTGATAATTATTTTAAAAATTACTATAAGAATGTAATTTTTTTTAAAAATTACCATATTTTGATAATTATTTCTAACTTTTTCCATAAAATGGCAAAAAGCCCTTGCTTTGCCTTTCTCCAATTACAATTAAGTCCCTATTTGCTTTCAATTAAGTGCTCCATAATTTATTTTGACAAATTAACACTCAATTAACATTTAATTAATAAATTAAAACCTTCAAAAAAATAATAAATTAAAATTCATCGATCAGTATTCTGAGGACATGAATGTGGTGATAGACACAAACCAGATGATTAGCTCCTATGGAATTTTAGGAAGAATGATATTTATTCTGTTCAGTCAGCTTACTATGCTCCTCTCAACTTAAGTCAATGGAGTGATAATTAGGGATTGGAAATGGATTTGGCATTTGAAAATTCCTTCTAAGGTTCAGATTTTTTGTCGAATTATACCGGTTGGTGAAACACCTGGGATTTGCATAAGAGGTGGGGAGGAAACAATTGAACTTGTGCTACGTGATTGTTATCAGAGCTCTCAATATTGTTACTGACTGTTTATATTATTTCGTATGAGAATTTCGTATTAAAGTGATTTACAAAATTTTGGAAAGGATTTATATAAATATAATTTTTAATAAAGTAAAGGATTTTAAATGTTTATTTATTTTTAAAAGGTTTTAAATGACTGTTTTAAACCAACACACATTTTATATTATTAATTCACTCAGTGAGGTCTGATTCCCCTCAAATTTTATTTTTCCATGACCTCATCATCAGTCTGATAGTTATCACCGTCTTCTTCGGCTATATTATGTAGGTATATTTAATATATGTATTATGTAATTGAATTCTAGAACACCGCAATAGTAGATCAACTTGTATTGTGGATTTTATTATATTGGAGATTGTTAGCACAACTCCGCAAGTGTATGGATCATGGCAAGTAATAAAGTGATAAGTAGAGTATCGTTCCATGAGGAAAGGGTACGAAGTACTAACTGTCAATCGATATTTCCTAGCTAGCACAAATCAAATTAATTTGCAAGAATTAAATTAAATAAATTAAAATAAACTAACTACTCTAATTTAATCAATGGGGATAAACTAGAGATTGGGCTGTTTCACTAGTTAGGACTTGAATTACATAATTAAATTAAACTATTTCATTGATCACAATCAAGGGTAAACTACTCAAATTACCTAGAGTCTCTTTCAAGATCATCTAAGCATGTCAAAACTAATTACCGCCTATTTTCATGGTCAAGTCAATTAATTAAGGCTTATTAAGTTCCTTAACAATTTATTGATCCCCGAAGGATTCGTCTACTTTTGTGATCAAGGTTCCTAAGTCTTATGAGTTATAAGCTAGTAAATCACTCAACTTTCGTTGATAGTAATTTACCTATAAACATGCAAACAATCGGGCCATTGATTGAACACAAGATATTAAGCACAACTCATAAAATTGAATGAAAATCAAATCATTAATAAAGAAATAAAAATCCCAACAAGTCTAACTAGGTATTCTAAAACCAAACTCTAATTAATTTAGTTATTCATAAGAAAAGAAGAAGAAGGAAAGATAAAACTCATTGAAAGCACGCTTCAATCTTCAATCCTTGTTAAACTCTTCAATTCCAAGCTTCGCCTTCTTGGCGGTGGTATTTACCCCTCTAAATCCCCTTCTTCCGCTCTCTTGTATCCCCTTTTATAAGATAGGTTTCATGGAAAACTTACCGGCACTTGAATTCTCAAAAAGGAAGTTTTCTCTCCTTGACATGGTTTTAGGCATGGCGTGTTGAATTTTATGTCACGTCCTTTATTTTATGGTATGGTTTTCATCATGGCGTGTTACATCTCGTGCTGACCTTCTCATGATTCTTCAATTTGCACAGAAGAGGACACGACTTCGAGCGTGGCGCGTGTCATCCCATGCTGCAACTTCTTCAGGTCCAGATGTAGACGCAGCATCCATCATGCCGTGTTTGAAGCCCTGTTGCATTAATTCAGCTTCCGGATCAAGTCATGGGCACAAGCATGCCATGACATAAGCCATGTCGCACCAGTCCTTGATTATTTTAGAGTTCCTTTCTAGACTTACCTACAAAAAAGGAAAACTCTTATTAATATCAATTAAAAACTCCTAAATAAACCAAAATCAATAGGAAATTAGAATGAACGTCCAACTTAAACAAATGCCTAATTAAACCTAAACTCTTCCCAATTGTTACTAACTATTTATTCAAAATTCATTAAAATTCAACTCAAGAACATGTGTAAAACTACACTTAACAGAGATATATGTATTTGATTTTTAATTGTGGTGTTGTTGTGAAGGAGTATTATTTGGAAACTTATATTGGATGTGTTATTTGTATTTTTCAGGTTTTGGTTTTATTCCGGTACAGAGGAAACTCTGTTGAATTTTCTTTAAAATTTAAAAGTTGGTAAATTTTATTGTAAAATTTTCTAAGGCTTACTATGGGTTTCAGAAGCTTCAAGTTTTCCCATTTTCTAATACTGGTCACGTGCCCTTGGGGTTCGGATCGTGACAATATATATATATATAAAAGATATTTTTGTCACTATATTAAAATAAAAGCGTAAAATAGTAAATATGTACAAGTTAGATTAAACTCGCGAGTCTATCAAGTTAAATATTAAGGAGTTCGAACTTGACTCAACATTCTACCTAACTAACTCGAGCGCGAGCTAAAATCAATTATTATCGAGTAGATTTTGAGTTTTTTTTTCTGATAATTAAATAATATTTGAAAATAACATTTTAATGAAAAATAATATAATTCTTATATTATTAATCATAATACTAATAATAATAAAATACTATTATTACTTTAAATATTATTATAATTAAATTAAATTAATCATAATCATAATCATAATATTATTATAATTATGACATTATTTTTAATATTATTATAAATAAAATAATTATAATCATAATAATATTAAAATTAAAAATAAAAAATAAAAAAATTTGGACGTTCCTGCCACAAGTGGCGGACTGCCCTTTTTTAACTTAAAAAAATAAAACAACTCCACTACTTTGACTAGCGGAATTGTTTTTCCGCCAATCAAAGTGGTGGAACTCTGTGTTCATTGCCACCTCATTAAAAATTAGGGAGATTCTTATCTATACTAGGTGTAATACACCATATTGTTAGATGAATGCCACACATGTCAGGGGTAAAACACTTGGCCAATAAAAATAAAACACCTATTTTTCTTATTCACATCTAACCATTTGATATATTACACCCAGTGTAGGTAAGAATTTCCCTAAAAATTATCATAAGTTGATAATTATTTTGAAAATTACTATAAGAATATAATTTAAAAAAAATTACCATATTTTGATAACTATTTTTAACTTTTTCCATAAAATGGCAAAAAGCCCTTGCTTTGCCTTTCTCTAATTACAATTAAGTCCCTATTTGCTTTCAATTAAGTGCTCCATAATTTATTTTGATAAATTAACACTCAATTAACATTTAATTAATAAATTAAAATTCACTGACCAGTTTGCTGAGGACATGAATGTGGTGATAGACACAGACCAGATGATTAGCTTTTATGGCATTTTAGGAAGAATGATATTTATTTTGTTCAGTCACCTTATTATGCTCCTCTCAACTTAAGTCAATGAAGTGATAATTAGGGCTCTTTCTTATCATCAAATGGTGATTGGAAATGGATTTGGCATTTGAAAATTCCTCCTGAGGTTCAGATTTTCATATGAAAGATTTTTTTTTTTTTTTTTGTCGGATTTGCAGAAGATGTGGGGAAAGAATTGAACTTGTGCTGCGTGATTGTTATCAGAGCTCTCAATATTGTTACTGTAGTTGCCTTTGGATCCAGCTAACTAATGGGGACATATCAAGTTCATTGATAGACTAGTTATTGTTTCATAAAACATTAATGAATTTTTTTCGTTTTTTATAATGAATTTTTTAACATTACATACGAAAATTTTATGACTTAAAAATAGTTAAATTAAAATTATTTAATTTTATTGCACAAATTGTTATATGCATGTTACTTCAAATTAGCCAATTATTAAGAAGAAAAAATTAAAAATAAATTAATCAAACCGTAAGTCAGTAAGAGATGATTTAATTGAAATATTTGTCATTATACATACAACCCATTCTACAACTCACGGACTGGTAGATTTCAACAATTTAAGTTCTACATCAATTGCAATTGCGCATTCAGACAACTATCGAAGTCTTAATCCAAAGAAACCCACTTGCACAAATGCACAAAAAGTATAGCCAAAAAAGCTGACTTACAGATTGTTGACCATGGAATCCCATATTTTCCTCTCCCAAACATTCCTTTAAAGAATGGCCAGAAAAATAACACCACAACTAAACTGCACAAAACCTCCCCTACCTGTAATTGAAGAAGCCCAGTAGAACACAAACACATAACGAGTGCTGCCAATTCTACAAGCAAAATGGTTGTCCCAGGCACAAAATTTGGTGACCCATCAAAGGTGAACCTACCGACATCGCCAGCATTATCAGAAGTAGATTGTTCTTTTTGTGTAACTTCAAAAATTGTTTCTGAGATTGCTAATATCTTTAATGCTACACTTAAAGCTCCAAATAACCATGCACTTGTAGTTGTTATCCTAGTCATCCTAAGTTTATTCCACCATGCACGAATTGACAGTCCAGTTTGAAGGTATTGTAGTAATGTGTATAGACAATAAATTGTAATAAGAGTAACATAACCAAGAAAGGCGGGTTCATGTTGCTCTGGCAGGAAACTGGTGCCGGATAAGATACTGTAAGCTGGCAATAACATGTAGCAGAGTTCAGGGATGGATTGTATTCCCCATGAAAGGACATACATATAAGCCAAACATTCTCTAACTTGCAACTTGGCATTGATGGTGGCTAGTATGGGACATTTCCTGCTGACCAGTATTTCAAGCAAGCCTGTTGTCCATCTCTTTTGTTGGGTCATTGAGGCCGGTCCATTTGATGGAGAGCAGCCAAGAAAAGCTAGAGGATCTGGGGCGCAGTAGGCCGATCTCCAACCTCTTGAATGAATTTTGAGTCCTGTCAGGATATCTTCTGTCATAGATCCATATTGCCAGCCAATCTGAGGTACAAATTGTCACAGTGCTAATCATAAAGATTCCACACTATATATGGCAAGTATTTCATTGAATAAATAAATAAATAAACCTATCAGATAATAATGCTGCATTTTCCAGCTCTTATTACCTCTGTACCCCATGCAGTGCCATACTCATAGCCGCAAGCAGCAACATCATAAGCATCCTTAAACACACCAGAAAGGTTTTTCGGACCACTTCTTGTCTTGCCTTGCAATGCTTGACAAGTTGATTTAATGAACTCTTTTGAGTTCCCAAATATCTTTAGCAGTTCCTTGTCATCATTTAAATTACCTGCTGAGTACACAATTTAAATCATAAGCTAGATGCCAATCCGGAGTCAAATTCTGTAGTTGCTGATTTTATAAAATTAATTTACCTTATTTTCTATTGTTAAGAATTACTTATACCATGCAGTCCACCACCGGTATTTAAATTATTTGATTTTCATATTAATAAATCATTTAAATTGAGAAAACTACTTCTATTGTGCAGCCATTAGTGCTTAAGTTATTTGACGGTCATATTAATTAAAAAAAATTATAAGTCGGATGCTGCTTTTATATTAAAATGAGTACACACCACTAACTGGAGTGAGATTTTTTGCTCGACTTCCAACTTCATCAGGACATAAACCATACATTACTTTTCGCCTGTGAAAACATCCTGTTCCACAATAGAACATTCCTTGAAGTCCACCAATTCCATGTCCCAGATACTAAAGTGACCGACAATATAAAACCAAAAACAAATCAGTTAATTACTTCCTTAATTAGATTTGCATAAAACATGAACCATTATTATATATGTAAAGAAAATTTTGAACCTACTTTCATCCCAACCACTATTGAATTCCCGAAAGGATCATCTTTTAGTTCGTCGTAAAACATTTGTGGAAACTGTACAAATGCAAAGTCCTCCTCGTTCGTGGAACCCAGAAGGAAACACATTGCTTGACGAACAACCTGCGGATTATTCACATACATGTCGCAATCTACGTTCAACATGAATGGAGCATTGGTCATCAATCCTGAGACTCTTGTCTGTTCAAGGTACAATTAAGAAGAAGAAAAATGTTCTCATCAATAAGCAACTGAAACTAAGTGACTTCTTGTAAGAAAAATTGTACAGTTTGCAGCTTTTATTTTTTATTTTATTTTATTTTATTTTTAATGTATAGAGATCATATGACTGAAGTATCAATGGACTGCACAATAGGGATAGCCCTCCCATTTTTAAATGGAGGACTGCAGGATTTGAACACTGCACTTAAAATAGTCGGCATGAAGATGGCAACTTACAAGCACATTCATAGCACCTGCTTTGTAGTGATGGGGATGCTTTAGCCTCTTCTCTCTTGATAAATAAATTAAATGTGGCAACCCATCTGAAACACCTTCCTTATTCTCCCATATAACCTGAAAGCCATTTGTTGAAATAAGCCATTGCATAATAAATTGCTACAGATGAAGTGACAGGTCAAAATTCTATATTTTCTATCCATCAATTCATTTTGTCCAACTCACTCAGAACAAGAGCAAGAAGCAAGATTAGATTATGACTAACATTAATTATTGTCGGATGGTTTCGACGGTCTACATTGGAGAAAACAGCTAAATGAGCAGCATTTGAATCGCATGAAACGGATGTTTCAGCTGCATCTTGGATTTTGCGGCTAAGCTCCTCATACTTATCCTATAAAAAAAATAAAAAATAATAAAAATAATAGTATAAATAGGTGAGCAAAAGTAACAAAAATCCGAGAAAAACCGAATTGAACCAAAAAAAACAAAATTTGGGTTTTGGACTTTTATAGCTGTTATTCACATACATGTCCCTAAGTATAAAAGATGAGGCTGTTTCGCTGTGCTATATATATAACACAAATGGCATTCAATTAAAAATATAATAATAAATTAAAGACCTTTTTCAATTTAAAATAATACTTGTGATTGAAAATGTAAAAAATTTTCTTTAAAAAAAAATAGAAGAGGAATTTAATTTCTGTGGTGGTCATGGGTTCATCCATGAAGCCACGACCTTTTAATGCCTTTTAAGGAAATATTTTCGATTTGATTGCTCCACCCCTCCAAAAATGTAAATAGATATGTACAGGCTTCAAAACCCAACTACCAACTTGAAAATCACCTTCATCATTTTCCATTCTTGTTGGAACTCGAGAGAGTCATGAGCAGAGAACATTGATTGAGTACTAGAAAAGTATCTGAAGGGAGCTCTAACTTGAATATTATACTTCTTGCAAAATGGAACCCAAATCTTAGCAAAGTTGAATGTTTCAATAAGAGAACAATAAGTAAGAATTGAACAGCCGTCATCTGAAACATAGCATGCAAGCTTATGAGCCGGATAGTCAACAGCTAGTAAAGATAATACTGTATTCATGGTGATTATAGGCGGTTCTAGCACCGGGTCTGCAGTTGTAACAAACATATCCACTGGAGGAAGAAACTCTTCGACCCTTCAATCTCCAACGAAAACAAAGCATTAGAATCATATATAGGACTTGACATCTCGAGTTCAAACCTTAATCGAAGCTCGTTAGTAATAATTAAAAAAAAAAAAGGTACAACTTATAACTATGATTAGTACAAATTACGAAATGAATTTTAAGAGGGGAAAAAAAAAAGAATAACATTTCACCTTTGAGGAAGGCGTTCTGGGTATGTTTTAAATTCCACAGGATCCCATTTTGCATTGATGAAAAGAACCCACATAAAAGTAAACCATGATTCACATAGGAGAGCAAGAAGCCAAGCAAAACCATGCTTGTTGAGAGCAAGAAGACGATAAACAAGAAGAGAAGATAGAAGGAAGAGGATAATAATTTCTAAAGCTCTATGTATACGGTTTTTAACAGAGATTCTTTTATATAAAAGAGGAGTAATTGTTTGTGCCATTGAGAAATTAATGAGCTAGTGGAAGCTGTGATATATATAGACGCGTGGTACTGCATGCTCTTAAGTAAGGTCCATTATCCATTATATATATATAGACATCCATCTGCTTTTTGTTTTAACTTCTAAGTGAATGGCACACAATTGCACAATCGTCTCCGAAAGCAACTGTGATATATTGCCGCTCATCAATACTTCAATTGAGTCTGGTTTTTTTAGTTGCTTAATTTATCATATCAACTTTTTAAATTATTTTAATTATGTCCAATCTTCATATAAGAACCTGAATCATAATTTAAAAATTATTATAAAATCATTTTAAAATAAAATTACCCACTTAATTTTTTCATTTTCACAAAAAATAAATCATAAAAAGACTCAATCGATAAGTAAAATTTAAAATTGAAATATTTTTTAAAATTATTTAATATGTATTTGGTATAAATAAATTTTAAAAAAAATTATATAAATTATTTACAAATTTTAAATTTAACGTGTTTACTTTGAAATTTTAAATTTTTAAATTTATAAAACTCTAATAAAATAGATTGAATTTAAAAACTAACTCCATGATATCATATCCATATTTGTCATATGAATAACATATTTTTTTATTTCCTAAAATACTTTTATTCCTTTATTTTATTACTATTTTAACATGTAATAGTTGGTTAACCTAGCATTTTTTTATCAAATAAAACATTAATTTGAGCTTTAAATTTATATCAAATATGAGGGAATATTTAGTGTAATTTATTATTTTTATGAGAGTAAGTTTCAAATTGAAAAAGTGTTGATGTCGCCGCCAGACATTCCTTACGGCCATGGGACTCACTTTCCGGTGATCGTTGATGACCATTTGGGACATGTTGATCACTTCAAACGAATGGATCCTTTGGTTTCTTCTACTGCAGCTCCTCAAGCAACGGTTTCAAATCATAAATCCTATGATGCAGTCCTAAATAACTCTGTTAAGATCGATATCCAATGTCCCTCTACTAATCTTCCCATTCCAAAATCAGGCGCCTATCATGCTGTGAAAATCAACCCTAATATTTATCGTAAAAGATTGGCTTTATGTCAATATAGTTTGATTGCTAGGGGTTATTCTAAATAAAGGTGATACACCATGGACTCTTTCCAAACTCAAGGAGAAGCTGTCTATTCTTTGGGGCATCAAATCTCAATGAAGATTAATATCTCTTGGCAAAGGATTCTTTCATGTCCTGTTGTCTTCTGCTTAAGATAAGGACCTTATTTGGGGAATGCAGCTCATTGCTAAGCCAGGTAACTTTCGTCTTCAACGTTGGACTCCTGGTTTTGATCCCTTTAAAGAGAAAACCTCTACTACTCAAATATGGACGAGATTTTACAGATTACCATGGGAATTTTAAGACCCTCAACTCATTACCGATATTGCAAGAAACATTGGTATCTCTCTGAAAATTGACCGAGCCACTTTAAAAGGTGATTTTGGTCACTTTGCTCGCGTTTTGATAGATGTGGAGTTGTCTTCTTCTCTGAAATATAATCTAGTCTTGGATTGTAAAGGTTCGCTCTATGACATCGATGTCTCCTGTGAGAATGTTCCTCTCTTTTGAAGTACCTGCCATTCTATTGGACATGAAAGTCCTTCTTATAGGTTGAATAATCCAAAAAATAATGACGGGTTTCACAAGACAGGTAAAGATGTTACTCCTGTTTGTGATGCTTCAAGGGGGTGGTCTCGGGTTAGAAAAGAATGACACTGGAAATCAAAGGCTGATTCCACAATTCCATTAGAGAAATCATTTAACAGAATTCAGTGCGCTACCTCTCAAGATAATGCTCCGATTTTACAGGATCATTACACTGTTGTGTGAGCTACTCTCCAGTTAATGTTGTGGCTGATTTGGTGCCTCCGGATACTTTAGCTCTCGATCCTCTTCCTCATAATCCTATTATTGATCAATCTAATGCTTCTGACATTGAAGTCTCCATAACATCTCCTAAAATTAATTCTGAATTTTATTCTTCTACTGGCATCGAGCTACTCAGGAACAAGATATTGTTGGTAACAAGTCATGGGCTAATCAGGTTAAAGATTTA
>CATIWK010040009.1:0-17394 GCA_949634005.1 Mallotus japonicus | reverse complement strand
ATGAAAATTTTGTTAACTTTTTCATATTGGATCTTTTCTTGCTTGAGGGCAAGCAAGATCTAAGTGTGGGGGAGTTTGATACAATGCAAATATGCATACTTATTTAGAGTATTTTAGTGATTATTTTGTTTGCTTTTAGTTGTGATTGTGTGCTTTTATGTTATGATTATGCTATTTTTCTTACTGTTATTTTCCAATTGCTTTTTAGGGTTGCTTTTGTGTTTTATATATGTTTTTAGATCCATTTGGTTCGTAGAAAAGACCTTGAAACGATTTGGATGAAATGTGAAACTTTGCAAAGCAAAAGGGAGTAAATTCGAGTATGTGCCGACTCATGACGGTTGGATCAAGTCGTTACAGAGAGCCATCGTGCTGAGTCTTCACTCGATATCGAGTCGTTACAGAAACATTTCGTGCCGACTTGTGACTTGATGCCGAGTCAATTCAAGAAGGCCATCACTTTCTAGCTTTGAGCAGTTTTTGTATTTCGGTTATAACTTCGTCTAAAGATGTCCAAATGAAGTAATTCAAGTTGAATTAGAAAGATAACTCAAGGAGCTACAACTTTTATGAAGGAACTCTCTGGAGATAATGTCATTTAGATGGACAAAAATTCCCTTCAAGTTATTGTATTTGCATAAGGTTGTGACCCTTCATGCCAAGGGGTGCTTTTTCATTTGTAACTTCTTGTAACTACTTCTAAGGTCTATAAATAGATCATTTGTGACTTGTAAAAAATAGATATGATTTATGCAAGATTACTTTGATTAATAGAAGATTACTATTTAGTTTCTTATTCTTGAAGAGTTTATTTACTTTTACTTACAAAGACTAAGCCAACTATTTTTGGAGAAGAAGATCAAATTTCTGCTAGCAAGTTTAGAAGCCAATTAAAAGGGTTTTATTATCTCAATATTTTTCCTTTATATGTCATTTTTTATTATCTTTTAATTTAGTTAATCATGTGTTTTGGCTAAGTCTTTGAAGGAATTACAATGATTAGTTAAATAAGGATTATATATTTCTAACTTTACTTATTTGATTTGAATTCAATTAGTGCAGAATTATGTTATATATGCTTGATCACCATGTGTAACTTATGAATCGGTTTATTTGCAATGAGAGTTAGAATAATTCGGTGGAACCTTGATTGAATTCGCTTAAGTATTGAATATCACTTGGAGATAAGGTATTCATCTTATGGGAAAAGTATTAGTATAATATGTTTATTAATTTTCTTTTATCTCTGCAATTTCATGAGAATGAGTGTAGGTTCTAGAAGAGAATACTTTTAATCGACAATGACAATTGCTTTTAAAAACCCTAAACTAATTTCCAATCATTAAGTTAAGAATAATTAATTAGTAAAATCCTTATTGATTAACATTGTAATTCTTCTTTGTGTTCTTGATAAGTACTTGTAGTAATTATAGTAGTTAGTATTTGAATCTTTAGTGTTTTGATTTTTAGTTTACTTATCTAAATTATTAATATTGCTGCGTTTTTACTTTGCCTTTCCATCTAAGTATCTGCTCGGTT
Source organism: Mallotus japonicus (assembly GCA_949634005.1). Lineage (NCBI taxonomy): Eukaryota > Viridiplantae > Streptophyta > Magnoliopsida > Malpighiales > Euphorbiaceae > Mallotus > Mallotus japonicus. The sequence continues at coordinate 15,855 of CATIWK010040009.1, read as the reverse complement.
AATATAAAATACACAAATTCCCGAGTGTTCGACACCCTTCTTGCTCTATACTAAGTCTTAGAGACTAGGGTATTACAATTTGACCCGCTTCAGTGGATGAGAAGCTAAGAGGGAAGAGAAGAGTCGAAGATCTGGGAGCAATTTTCTGAACTAGGTGAATCAAACAATTAAGAAGATTGTAAAGAACTATGAAGCTCTAGCAAGATAGCACTATAAAGCTCTAGTGAAAGAGCACTTGTTTATTATTATTTCATCTTTTAACTTCTTCACAACTCGCATATGCAGTTGTAGACATCCGGTTCGATCGGCTCGCGATAGGGGGTGAATTATGGACGATCGGTTTAGCCGACCCACAACAAAGCCCAATTATGTGAATTGTAAAGCTTGAATGCAAGAGAAAAGCCCAAACCTTTTGAGAAATGGACTAGAGAGAGCCCATACCCATCCAAAGCGAACTCAATCCACCTCGGCCCGTTAGGCCCAATGGAAGACCAGGCCAGAGAGGCGACGTCTCTATACAGAGGCGATTGCATCTATGCTAGACACGTACAGAGGCGATCTCCTAGCCTCTACGTCAGCTAATTGTGTCTACATTAAATGCAGAAGTGACCATGGCAGCTAACTTAATGGGCCCACCTCCCACTAAACTCTGCTATTTTGTGGAGAGGGGGATTTTTGGGAAGAGGGAGGGCTAGGAAAGGTGATGATGGGGGTAGGAAGCATAGGGGAATGAGAAAGCTTATGACTAAAAAGAGTAAAGGAGAGAGAGAAAGAAAGGGGGGAATCTTTAGCAATCTTAAGCAAGAAGAAAAGGGGGGTCTTACAGAGAGGAGAAGAAGGGAGGAACTCTGAAAGAAGAGACATTTCTTGATTAATGAGAAGAGGAATCAAGCTCAAAGGATCATTTTCTTGAAAGAAAATGGGGAATCTTGCATTGAAGCAAAGTTCAACACTTAAAGCTCATCTCTGAGGGAAAATCACTTTGGAAAAGCTCATATTTCAGTAATAACCTTCATACATTCAATAGTAGAGTTGCATACTTATAAAAAGTTTAGTTTACTTGCTTTGTATAACATATTTTACGTTTATTGTTCAAGTTGTGCCATACCATGTTCTAAATGTAATTCACTGAGGTTTTAGGGTGTAGCTGTAAACATTGTTCGTCTGCATTAATTCATGCTTTCTTAGAACTAAAGTTTTCTTTCTTTTGAGAGTCGCATGTGCCTGGTGATCAGGTGACGCCTCTTTGAAGAGGCATCACCTCATGACCAAAAGGCAATCGCCTCTCAGCTAGAGAGCCAAGAGGCGATCGTTACTCCGACAGAGTCTTGCATGACTCTGTCTTGATATTTCATGTAACTAATGTATAATTTTAAATCTCGTAAGTACCCACATACTTGTGTCCGTAGTTTTCTATGCATGACTATCTTTGTCATTTCATTTAGGTCAATATCCAAGTATTTACAATCTTTATTTGTATCGACATGACCAATAAATTAATCTTGTGGATTCATTTTTGTAGAATTTCTTTTGTGTTATGGGAAATTAACTTCGTTTATTCCAGAAACTTGGAGTGACTTTACAATTAAGGGGAATAAGTTCCCTTAATTAGTTCTTAAGAGGGTTCATCATGGTTTATTTTCAGTATATTTCTGGTTTATTTTCCATTTATTATTTGTATATTATGGTTTATTTTTGATATTTTTCCTGTTTATTTCCCTTTCATTTGGAGCAAAGCATTGTAAGGCGTAATCCTTTCCCCCATTTATTTGGAATGAATGATTGTAAATTATTATTTTTGATGAATGTTAAGACCTAATGCATGAAATAGGATTAATGTGCAAACTTGGACTTTGATGTAAAATTTGACAAATTGGTTGAAGGCAATTATAATTTGTATGTTAATAAAGAAATAAGCGAATAATTAAGGGTGATAAAACAAAAAACATAAACAGAGACCGATCGCAAGGTTGGGTGGGCATTTAAATGCCCATACCCAGTTTCCGAACCCGTTCTCTGATGACGGCTTTTGGGAACGTCCGTGGAATCCAGTTGTCATACAAGTGTGTCCCGGCTTTTATCTGGCTGGCGACTCCATCTCCGATTAGGCTTCAAGAACTATTTTGTATTTCCTGGCAGGCCCTAAGCCTACACAGTGCCGTGGTTACCAACACTTGGGCGCATACTAAACCCCGCCGCCTACAGTGGCTACTCCACTGGGGATAGAGAAACTGATTCCAAGTGTTTTGTGGTTTATCATCTCTAATTATTCCTTTATTTATTTTGCATTTCTGTTGCATTCACTATACTTTTGCACACAATGAGCACTTCAGTCCTTATTAGCCAGATAATAATCATTATTCTGCTACCTACGTTTCACTCAAACCTGGTGGTGAAATACTTGGTTATTATCACTCACGACACGTACTATCCGCGTTTCTTGGACCCTTGAGTAGGGAGATGTATATGGATGTATATCGTTGTGGGAGCCGAAGCCTACTACCCAAGACTCAAGCTCATATAGTGACTTAGCAATTTTCCCTAGGAATTTTCCTAAATGCATGTGTTTTATGCCCTTTGATGGATTCTCAAAATAAGACTTAAGCCCATTATGAATGAACCTTGTCAAGATGGGCCTTTCATGCCTACTTTTAACCCATTTCAAATGGATGTTGCCAAAATAGGCCTCTCATGCCCATTATTTCAGCCCATTATGGGTGGATCTTGATAAAGTAGGCTTTGATTGTCACTCTTGGCCCGTTAAGGATGGACTTTGGGTTTGTTTAAAGGATTCATCACTTGTTTGAACCATTTTGAGGGTTTCTTGCATACATTGGTTTTGTTATCCCCTGCTGATAATTAAAACCCAAGCCAACAATCCTAGGACAAGAAACTCACCATTGGACACGTGTGTGGGAGGAATAAGGGTGGAGATCATTTATTTTGAAGCTTTGTATTTTATTCTCTGCTGTGTGTAAATTAAATGTGTTTATTCTCTTTCTTGTTTTAGATAATGATATGAACATGTATATCACGCATACACGTCATGCATAATTCTAACCTGTGGTTTTGCAGTTATAGATCTCTCAAGCTCGTCTGTGTGGACCCGCTCTGATTCTGGTCGCTTAGTCAAAAATCTAGAAATAGTAATGGCAGGAGGTTTTGATCCCGAATCTTTTAAAGCACAGTTAAAAGATGAGGTATTTGCTGAAACCTGATCTATGATGAAGGAGATGATAGGGGAAATAACCAAGCTAATCTGAGAAAAATAGCCAGCACAACCGACCAACACGATTGATTTGGATACAGGGATTCCGATAAGAGAGAGGGAAGAAGATGACATGACAGTGTTAGCTGATCCAGTAGGTCAGAAAAATGTAAGCCAGAAAAAGAATGTGGAACAATCTAACTGGGCCAAGAACATGACTAAAGCCATGACCCAGATGCAGATGATGATGAGGGAAAAGGGTATGGATGCCTCGATGGATTACACTAACCTGAATTTGGATGAAGACGATGATCCCTTGCCTAAGAAATTTAAATTCCCTAATATAAGAAAATACTCTGGGATCGAGGACACACATTTGCACCTAAAGCAATATGTGACGTACATGAAGGCTACTAAATTGACTAAGGCCCAAATAGTCAAGCAGTTCCCTATGTCGTTAGAGGGTTCACCAATCCGTTAGTATTATGCTTTGGAACCACATGTCCAGTCCAACTGGAAAGAATTATGCGCTGTATTTGTAAAGCAGTATGGCCTCAATGTCCAGTTGGAGGTATCATTGAGAGACTTGCAAAATACCAAACAGAGGTTCAGTGAGTCCTTCATTGACTACTTGACTCATTGGAGGGGGAAGTTAGCCTAAATAAGACAGACCCGCTGAGTCGGATAAGTTGATGTTGGCCATAGAGGGCTGCATCCTAGCACTGTCTAGGAAGCTGAAAGACCTTGGGATTCATAATTTTGAAGAGTTGTACAGGTTTAGGGTCCAGAAAGAGTTAGATTTGGCCCAAGAGAAGAGGTTTTTCGGGGGAAGATCTAGGGGCAAGGATGGAGTTGGTTCGAGCAGTAACGTGCAGATTGATGCTATCAGACAACAACCAAGCAATAGTGTGCAGATTAACGCTGTCAGGTAGCCTCGAAGGTTTTCAAACTTGGGGCGACCTCTTTCTAAAGTTCTTGAAAAGCTGATTGAGAAGAATCTGCTACGGCCTTTGCCTTCATAATAATTTGCATCGAATGCCAACCCAAAACTCTTTTGCAAATTTCACCAGTCCATCGGACATGATACTGATAATTATGCCCGATTGAAACATGAAATTCAATACTTGATTGATGAGGGTAAGATCACCGACCCTGAAACCAGAAAGCCAAACACACAAAACAACCTTTTACCCAACTACTGAAAGGTTCCACCACCTGACGCACCCATCCTCATGATCGGTACCGACTTTATGGAGGAACAAGTCTTTAATTCCTTTATTGACACCACTCCTGAGACACCAAAACCTGAACCAAAAGACCTAAACCAGAAAGAGCAACCTTTAGGACTTGCGATACGTGTTTTGGATATCTAGAGCTCTGATGATAAAAATGAGGGGTGGATTAATCTATGGGAAGGTGAGGAGAGAAAAATGAGTCAGCCAATTGGAAAGGTTAAAGAGAAAAAAGAAGAAATCGCACCCGTTGAACCAAAACTGGAAAAGGCAGAAAGTTCAAAAGGAAAGGCGAAGAAAGAAGAAATTATTACCAGTGTTTGGGAGCTACTTATGCATTCTAGGGACTATAGGGAAGCACTAGTTTTGGCTTTAGACCAAAGGAAGATCTCCACGGGCTATACACCTGAACAAATGGTTGGTTCATTAATGGAAACTCCTCAAGGAACCATTGTATTTTCTGATGACGATCTACCTTTGGTAGGGAGGGACCACCACAAGGCTTTGTTCTTCAAAGCTGAGGTAAAAGGAAAGATGACTTTGCTGCGTAATGGTGGACAACGGTTCTACCATCAATGTGTGCTCGTTAAAAATTCTACCAAAGTTGGGATTGACTGTCACAGATCTGAAGCCTTCTGAAGTGATTATCAAGGCTTATGACGATACAAGGAGGCCTGTAGAAGGGACGTTTAGAGCATTGGTCAAGACGGGACCCATCGAGGCTTGGGTTGATTTGCATGTAATTGACATTCCCGTGACCTTCACTATTCTACTAGGAAGGCCGTGGTTTCATCCTCTATATGGTGTGCCATCCACCGTTCACCAAAAAATAAAATTTCCATATGAAGATAAGGTTGTTACCATATCAGTAGAAACTGAGGCAGCTGTAGCTGCTCTAAAGCTACCTTCTAAGAAGATTCCCATCAGCCCCAGTTTTGAAGTTTGTATGATTTATGAGGCTGAGATGAGTAAGAAGGTTTTAGGTATGATGCATAACATGGACTTTCTTCCTGGTATGGGACTAGGGAAGAATCAGCAGGGTACGCCAAGACATATGGAACATGAAATGCTGATTTTGTAGCATGGGTTAGAATATGACGGAGGTAATGATCCTGAGGAAGAACTTGAGATTTGGGATCAATTTGAGAAGGAGGAAGCTGAATTTGAGAGAAAGACCCTGCGGGAGACTTTTATGAAGGAAGGCACCGGTTATCCCTATAGTGGGGCTTTTGAACCTCTTTTGATGGCTGGAGAGGTGATTCTGGGGTTTGAGATCTTCGCCGAGTATGTGAATAGGGTGAAGAAAGCTGATGCTATGGATGTTCCTATGGGAGAGCTGATAGTGGACGAAGAGAGCCTAAGGAGGACGTTGCTGCTCCAGAAGTAAAGGACGCCGATGGTCAAAACAAGGAGATGGATCTCGAAACCTATATCCTGAATTCCATCTTGCATCTCTTCTATGATGATTTTGATGTTTCTCTTGCTACTTTGTTTGAAACTGATGACTTGTTTTTTTCCAAAATGAATGCAATGAAGTCTGACTTTGCTTATTTGTGTGATGTGTTTCCTAATGGTTATTCTGTTTGTGATGATCATTTCATGTATATGTTTGACATTAATTCCACACAAACTGAAACATTTAATCTAGGCACAAATGATAACCCTAAAAATATATTGCTTGCTTCTGATTTAACTCATGATGAGAAAGAAAAAATGAAAGAAATGCTAAAAAGAAGACAGGAAGTATTTACTTGGGGCTATAAGGACATACCAGGTATCGATAGGGAAATTACAGAACACAGGATCCCTACATGTCCTCACATATTAATAAAGTAGAAGAAAATAAGGTTGAGACCTGATTGGGCTCTTTTGGTCAAAGAAGAAGTCGAGAAGCAGCTGAAGACAAAGTTTCTGGAAGTAGTAAAGGACACTCAATGGCTAGCAAATATAGTTCCAGTCCTTAAGAAAGATGGAAGGGTCAGAATGTGCGTGAACTACAAAGACTTGAACAACGCTTGTCCAAAAGATAACTTTCTATTACCACATATTGACACCCTTGTCGATAGTGTGTACTCCTTTATGGATGGTTTTTTGGGGTATAACCAGATCATGATGGCGATGATTGATAAGCTGAAGACATCATTCACCACTGAGTGGGGGATCTACTGCTACACAATCATGCCGTTTGGGTTAAAGAACGCAGGGGCTACTTATCAGAGGATGGCCACTACTTTGTTGCACGACATGATCCACAAGGAGATAGAAGTGCATGTTGATGACATGATGGTGAAGTCTGCAACCCAAGAAGGTCATTTTCAAGCTCTGGACAAGTTCCTAGCAAGGGCTGAGAAGTACAATCTCAGACTAAACCCAAAGAAGTGTGTTTTCGAGGTAACATCCAAAAAATTGTTTGGGCACATTGTTAGCCAGAGGGGAATAGAAGTGGATCCAGATAAGGCCAAAGCGATCCAAGAAATGCTCGTACCTAAGACTGAAAAGGAAGTCAGGGGATTTATTGGGCGACTGCAGTACATTAGTAGGTTCATAGCCAAATTGAGTGTTGTTTGTGAGCCAATCTTTAAACTTCTGAGGAAGAACCAACCAGTAATCTGGGACTACAAGTGTCAACAGGCTTCCAAGGCTATTAAGAATTATTTGATGAATCCTCCGATTCTACAGCTACCAAAACCAAGTAAACCTTTGATTCTTTATCTGGCAATTGAGAAGGATACGATAGGGGCAATGTTAGCCCAGGAAAGCAAATGGAAGGTTGAACATACGGTGTATTACTTAAGTAAGAAGCTGTTGTAGTACGAAGCCAACTATAGTCTGGTGGAGAAAACATGCATAGCTATGATTTGGGCAACAAAGAAGCTCCGTCACTAATTCTAGTCTTACAGGATACAAGTGGTCCTTAAGCATGACCCCTTAAGATACCTTCAGCAGACACCATCACTCACGGGAAAATTAGCCAGATGGTTAGTTCTGCTTACTGAGTTTGACATAGACTACGTAGCATAGAAGGTAGTGAAAGGGAGAGCAGTAGCAGACTTTTTAGCCCAAAACCCGATAACTGATGAACAGGAATGGGAGCTGGAGTTTCCGTACGAGCATTTAGGAGCAATAGAGGTTCAGGGATGGAAAATGTAATTTGATGGAGCTGTTAACAACAAAGGAGCTGGTATTGGTGTAATCCTAGTCACGCCAGAAGGAGAAATGATCCCTATGGCAAAGAGGCTCGAGTTTGAGGTAACAAACAACCAAGCCGAGTATGAGGCTTGTATTTTTGGTTTGGAAGCATTGCGCAGTATGGGGGCAGAAGATGTCACTATATACGGGGATTCCATGCTAGTTATGAAACAAGCTTCTAAAGAGTAGGAGGTGAAGGAAGACAGACTGCGTTTGTATTAGGATTACTTGGCTACTATTTCGCTGTTCTTTAGTCAGTGCAAATTTGTTCATCTACCAAGAGAAGAGAATCAGATAGAAAATGCCCTAGCTACGTTGGCTTCTATGTGGGAAAGTGGAAAACGGGCAGAAATTAAGCCTCTAATTCTAGCAAAATCCCGAAACCATTGTTATGAAGAAATAAGGGTTATGCCGGTCGATGCTGCTGAAAGGCCCTGGTTCTATAACTTGCAACGGTATTTAGAAACGGGACAGTTCCCTGAAGATGCAGAAAAGAAAGATAGGATGTCTTTGAGAATGTTATCACGGTAGTTCATCAGCTATAATGGAATGTTGTACAAGAGGGTGCCAACTGGGGTCCACCTGAGATGCGTTGATAAAGATGAAGCTCATAAACTCATGGAGGCAGTTCACGAAGGGGTATGTGGGCCACATTTCTGGCTGGTCAAGGGTATTTCTGGCTGACCATGGAAATAGATTATGTCAAGTTTGTAAAGAAATGCCATAACTGTCAGGCTTATGGTGATGTTAGCCATTTACCGTCTATAGAACTCTAAGGAATGACTTCTCCTTGGCCATTTGTGGTTTAGGGAATTGACTTTATAGGAGAAGTAAGACCAAAGACATCGAACGGTCATCGCTACATCATAGTGGCCATTGATTATTTCTCCAAATAGGTTGAGGCGGAGTCATATGCCATTGTCGGATCAAAATAAATGGCAAGGTTTATTGAAAAGAACATAATTTGCCGATATGGATTGCCTCATCATATCATTATCGACAATGGTGTTCAGTTTTGAGCGGAAACCGCCGCTCTACTAAAAGAGTACAAGGTTGAGCACCATAGATCGCCTCCATACAAACCACAAGCAAATGGTGTAGTGGAAGTCGCAAATAAGAATGTAAAGAGGATCCTGGCTAAGATGCTGGAGAATTACAAGGACTGGGCAGACTATCTGTAGTTTGCACTATGGGGATACAGGACTACTGCTAGAACATCGACGGGAGTCACTCCATATTCCTTAGTGTATGGGTGTGAAGCTGTATTGCCAGTAGAGGTTGAGATTCGATCATTGAGGGTTCTTTTGGAGTCTAAAATTCCCGAGTATCAATGGGTGGAGAGCCGTTTAGCGCAGCTCACATTGCTAGACGAGAAGAGGATGAAGGCCATATATCATTCGCAGTTGTATCAGAAAAGGATAGCCCGAGCCTATAACAAGAAAATCAAGCCAGGAAAGACTAAAGAGGGAGATTTAGTGTTGAAACTTACAAAGCCAATCATGACTAACCCGTGAGGTAAATTCAAGCCGAATTAGGAAGGTCTATATCTGGTGAAGAAGTTATTCTCCAAAGGCGCTGCTATTCTGTCTGACATGGATGGGAATGAATTCAGAGAGCCCATCAATCTGGATAAGCTCAAGAAGTACTTCCTATAAAAGTCTTGCTAGGAAGAAAACCTCGGAAAGAGGTTGTCTAGGCTGAAGTTAGAGACAGAAAAATGAAGAGAATAAAAGTCTTGCTGGATTGAAAACCTTGAGAGAGGCGGTCCAGGCAAAAGTTAAGGACATGTAAAAGGAGAGAGAAAGGAAAAATGGTTAATTGGAAAACTTGCAAGGGCAAGCCAATTAACGACATGAGATATGTCAGAAGCAAAATGTATATGCATATTGTGCTTAAGTTAAATGAAGCAGATTGTTCTAATTACTATTAAACATTATATTAAGTGTCTATTACAAACTATTTAACTACGAAGGGAAACCATATCTAACAAAAGGCAAATGATGACTTAATTCATAAGCTAGTGTTGTTTCCTTTTCTTTTGTCGAACATTCTGAACACTCGATGCTTGCAACTCTTTTATCCTTTTGTTTCTAATAAACTCATCTTTTTCTGCTTGTTGCAATTGTATCTATGCCTTGTACTGATCATCGGTGGATGAATCTCCGTTATAGTCTATATTCCTCTGAATGGCTCTTCGAGGCCAAGTAGTTACCAAGTTATCCAAAAAATTCTAAGTGAGTGGCCCCAGTTCAAATCCGTGCACGAGCTCTGGGATCAATTTTTTCCGCCCGTACTGTCAGTAGAGGCGAGCAGGGTTGTAGAACGTGGCTGAATGAAGGCCAACCATAGGAACACAATGGGTGTAAAAACATAGTGTTGTAATCTCCACCATGGACACATCTATCATATCAGAGTATCAGGGAATGTTGACAGCCAACCTTAGACATCTTTTAGGATGGCATGCAGCTTTTCTAGTTCTACAATGCTTGGCTCTGTAGCGTGCAATGTTTTAGGGAGGTTCTAACAGTCTTAACTTCTCATGAAGCCACATCTGCAAGAGTGATAAATAAAATATCCAGAAGTGACAGAATGGCAGATTATAGAAGTAGGAGAAGGAGACTAACCTCTAAGAATAGCGGACTCCCAGAGAATCACCCAGTTGATGAGAAGTTGTCTAGCCCAATGATAGTTTCTGCTAGGAAGAGAGGAAAAGGGTTGAGTCCTGCTTCCACTTGAGCCAGGATGTGGAGGATTTTCGAATCACAATTTCCAGAAAGGGAAACGAGCAGAAATTGGACATACAAGCAGAGGGCCATCATCCGGGGCCAATGAACTTCTCTCATGTCTACCTCCAGGATAATTTCAAGAATGGACTCTAATTCGATCTAGGAGCCGAGAATGTAGTGAGCTGAAGACTGAGGTGGAAGGTTAAACATCTGAGCCATCTGATACTGAATAGAATGTGGATCCGGGATTCCAAGGGTAGGGATTGCAAATTGGCGAGTGGAATCCATATTACAGCCTAGTATAGCTTCAAATTCTTCCAGCAGGGGGCATAGTTCTACTATGTTGAACCTGAAAACGTGTTTCTCAAGATCCCAGGATTGAGCTACGGTATGGAAAAAAGGGAAATTGATTCTCCTAGCATGTAGTGATTTGAAGATTGATAAGTGAAAAGGCTCTAACTTCGCTCATGATTCTCCATCCAAACTCTTCAAGATCGGTTGTAGTCGTTTTCGGGGCTTTGATACTGTTTAAAGAGAGAAAATAGAGGTTTGGGGAGAGAATGCTTGAGAATGGGGCTGCAAATGAGCACTTAAGGATTTAAAGAAAGGGAATTGACCTGGCGATGAGACGATCGCCTCACCGAAGAGGCGATCGCCTCTTAGACAGAAAGTGAAGAGACGACGCCTCAGTGTTGAGTCGATTCACCTCTTCAGCAGAAAAATGGGTGAAAATTCAATGAAGATTGCATGGTTTCAGTTGTAAATACAAAGTTAAACTGATCATATGTGCTTAATTGATTCAAACAACAAGTTTAAAATATAAGGAAATGTAACTGTGCAAACATCCAGTCAAACTGAAAACCGAAATGCTAGAGTGCTAAAGTTTTAATGATCAACCAATAGTATCTAAAGTCTACCAAAGCAAGCCGTAGTCTATCAGGTGTTCGACTCCATACCCTCAGGGTCCTCTCCACCTCTGGCACCATCATCACTCCCATCCTCGTCGACATCGTCCTCATCTATCTGAAGCACCTCTATCTGGCGCTCAAGAGTCGTAATCCTCTCACGATACATCTTATCACTCTCCTGCATGAGTAGACTAAAGGTCAGTAAATCATGTAAGCATGCATACGTATAGACGTAGGAAGAACCATTACCTTCCATTGCTGAGTGATGTCCAGCATGTAATCCCGATGTGCCTCGATCAGTCAATACATGTACTGACCTTGCGCCAAAGGACTCTACATTGTTGAAAAGAGGGTGTTAGTGCTAAATAAACATGTTGAGAATATTATAGAACGCAGATCAGGACTGAACTTAAGTGAGTGGTGCCCTCGAGGGTACAAGCCAGCTCCAAACTCTTATCTAGAGTCAAGAACTGTCAAGACAGCTCTCCTGGAGGAATCCAACAGCAAATTAGGGGGTCGGGAGTATAGACCAAGCTGCTAGCAACCAATGGCGCATCGGAAGTAGTCTGCTCAACTGCAGCCGAAGTGCCCCCTACGTTGGGATCAAGGCGAGGTCTCTGCTGCTCTCTCTCTCGCACCTGAGGCTTGGCATGAGGTGTAGATCGAGTAGCTGCAGCCTGGAAATGAGAAGTCATATCAGAATGTGATAACTTTAAGAAGCAAGCAAGAGATCAGACACTTACCTGAGAGGTAGAAGCAGCAGATAGAGGCACTGTGAGTAAGAGATGGGTCCATATGAACTCCCTATACCGGCTCTTGATCCGAAGGGTGTGGTCCACGGCGGGCTCTCCAGTAACAGCCTGATCAAACTCAACAGCCTCCAACTCAGCGGGCTCTTAGGAGGAGACTTGGGGATGCGCCTCACCCCAACACCCCGGTTCCAATTAAGGATCTGCTCACCAAGATACCAGACTCGATAGCCTGGTCCGCGAAGAAGAACTCTCCTCTGAGCTAAGGGTCTGGAGTGAACCATCTTCGCATTCCACCTGTCCTTGGGTCCCCACAAGTCATTTTGAATCTACAAAAAGGGGGAACCAACAGGTAAGTGAGTTAAGTTCATAAGATTAATAATATAATCATAAATGTTGTAGGTACAGCATCTTGCATCAGATGTTGCCAATGGATGTGCACTCGAGCGAGATGCTTCTTTAGGACACGGCTAGCGCCCCACCTCCCTACGGCCAGGAAATCATTCCCTATGCTGGTCACTTCGACAAGCAGTTCCAACTCCAACGCCTAGACCTGCCAAGGAAATGTTGTTAACCAACACTGGTGAACAATTACAGAAAGGAATTAGAAAAAAGTGAAGAGGAAAAAGATATAGCTTATTAGAACGGCATGCCAGAAGCCGCAAAATCTCTTAGCTCCACGTACCAGGTTGTCCATGCTCCTGTACAAGTATGTCAAGGCACAGCTGCCCCAATCATATGAAGATACTTGATCCAGATCTTGTAAAGGCATCAGATGCATCGAGCTAGTAGTGTCGGCAAACAGAGTGGTGCCAAAAAGATAAATCAGGAACACTCACACCACCTGGTCGATCTCACGAGGGGTGGTCATCGCTGTAGCTCTCTCCCAGGTATAGAAGTTCTGGATCGAATCATACTTGATGGTATGCGTCCCCTTCATGTATGGGACCATGCTAAGGAGACACTCGATGTAGGCAAGCTTATCAGGAGACAGATGATGAAAGCTCACGTTGAAAGGGATAGGGCCTCCAGCGCATGAGATCCCGGTAACGGCGGCGAAGGAGATGGGATCCAATGTGAGCTCTCTGAAAGGGAGGCGAAAGGTATGAGTCGTATCAAGCCATCTTTCCATCAGTGCGTAGAGTGGCTGGTAGTCGGTCTGCCCCTGCTCAGAAGGAAGTGAGAGTATGAAATCCTCGAACCCAGTCTCCTGGATCTGATCCCTCTGATCATCTGTCATATCGTTGTAGAAGACCTAACCTCCATGGAAGTTCCCGGCACCTTTGAAGGACTGTACGTCACACTGCAAAAGAAATCAGGGAAGTATAATTAATACAGTGCAATCTTATTTGCTTATTTCAAAGAAAAAATGAAGAAAATAAACTGGATAAATCGCCCTGTTATAGAGGCGAAATGCCTCATCAATGAAGCGATCGCCTCTGAGACAGAGGCGATGCCTCAGGATTGATATAGAGGTGATCCGCCTCACGGTCATGAGGCGATCGTCTCATCAGTGAAGTGACCACCTCACCGAAGAGGCGATCGCCTCAGCGGAGCGGAGAACAGTTCTGTTCTTGATGCCTATCATTCCAATTCACAGTTTATCATAAAATTCATCATATTTCAAATCCTAGGTGATAAGTAAACATAAATGCACTCTAACCCAATATATTTTGCAGGAAAAACAAAGGGAATTCAAGTACCAACCTCTCCTGACGCGGATGAACATATGTGGCTCCTCAAATTCGCTAGAAGAGGAACTGTGTCCTCTCTCGAGAATCTGAGACTCCGTAGAGCATTAACAGAAGGCAAAATCTGATCCCATGCAAGCAAAGGAGGTGTCCTCTCATCATCCATTTTTGAAAGAAAGAAAAGCGCGGGAAGGAGAAGAAAAGAAGAAAGAAAAGAGAAAGGAAGAAAATGAATAGGAAAAAAGTTTTTTTTCTTTTTATAGTAAAAAAAAACATACGTTTTCTGGAAAATAGGAATCAGAAAGGAAGTGGGATACGTCCCGTGAATTCATGTTAAGAATGGAGATTATCTTATCAAAATTAAGTTTGGTCGGCCAGTAGTAGATGACAAACCGTATGTTCGGTTTGGTCGACCTGTAGCTGGGGGCAAGCTGTAGAATTTCTCTGATCGAAGTACCAGAACAAAGGGACTGCCTCTCGAGACAAGAAAACCTGAGGATGATGGTGTGAGTTTCCCGCATCAATAGAACACTGCCTCTCGGGACAGGAAAACCCTAGGATGACAGCGTGAGTTTCCCGCATCAGTTGAGGGACTACCTCTCGAAACCAGGAAAACCCAAGGATGACGGTGTGAGTTTCTCGTTTCAAATGAGTAGTGTATCGGGCTTGATAGAGTTCCCGAAGATCACAGTTGATGAGATGACTGTTCGGGTTTGAATCCCTAAAGTCCATGATTATTGAGTGACCTTTCAGGCCTGGAAAACCCAAAGGACACAGTCACATTTCAAGTTGAAGAATTCACCTCTCGAGCGAGACTCGGGAATCAGGTATGTCGTTTGTTGTTTCTTCTATTTGTGTCGTGAATGTGATTTTTTCAAAAAATTGTCATGGTAAGCATTCGGTTGTTCAAAAAATCAGGGGGCAAACTGTAGACACCTGGTTCGATTGGCCCGCGATAAGAGGCGAACTATGAACGCTCGGTTTAGTCGATTCACAAAAAGCCCAATTATGAGAATTGTAAAGCTTGAATGCAAGAGAAAAGTCCAAACCTTTTGAGAAATGGACTAGAGAGAGCCTAAACCCATCCAAAACGAACTCAATCTACCTCAACCCGTTAGGCCTAATGCAGGACCAGGCTAGAGAGGCAACGTCTCTATACATAGGCTATTGCCTTTATGCCAGACATGTATAGAGGCAATCGCCTCAACGCAGAGGCACTGCCTCAACGCAAAGGTGCGCCAGCCACTTGTGTCTGTATTAAATGTAGAAGTGACCATGGCAGCTAACTTGATGGGCCCACCTCCTACTAAACTCTACTATTTCATGGAGAGGGGGATTTTTAGGAAGAGGGAGGGCTAGGAAAGGTAATGATGGGGGTAGGAAGCATGGGGGAATGGGAAAGCTTATGACTAAAAAGGGGAAAGGAGAGAGAGAAAGAAAGGGGGGAAATCTTTAGCAATCTTAAGCAAGAAGAAAAGGGGGGTCTTGCAGAGAGGAGAAGAAGGGAGGAACTCTAAAAGAAGAGAGATTTCTTGATTAAGGAGAAGAGGAATCAAGCTCAAAGGATCATTTTTTTGAAAGAAAAGGGGGAGTCTTGTATTGAAGCAAAGTTCAACACTTAAAGCTCATCTCTGAGGGCAAATCACTTTGGAAAAGCTCATATTTCAGTAATAACCTTCATACTTTCAATAGTAGAGTTGCATACTTATAAAAATTTTAGTTTACTTGCTTTGTGCAACACATTTTACGTTTATTATTCAAGTTGTGCCATACCATGTTCTAAATGTAATTCACTAAGGTTTTTGGGGTGTAGCTGTAAGCATTGTTCGTCTGCATTAATTTGTGCTTGCTTAGAACTAAAGTTTGCTATCTTTTGAGAGTTTCCCGTGCCTGGTGATCAGAGAGGTGTTGTAGACGGCGGGGTTTAGCGCGCGCCCAAGTTTCTTACAACCGCGACACTGTTTAAGCTCAGGGCTTTAGGGAACACACTACTATATCACAAAGACATAGTGTGGAGATGATGGAGTCGCCACCCAGGGTAATAACTAGGACAAAATCGGAGGTGGTACTCGATTCTCTAAAAGAAAGCTAGCACCACAACCAGGAAATTCTGGATTCGGAATACTAACTTCTCTTAGTCTCGTGTTCTTTT
>CATIWK010040005.1:0-18112 GCA_949634005.1 Mallotus japonicus | reverse complement strand
TAATATATAATTTTTTAAAAAATTAGTTTTAAAATCTAGTTAAATGAATAAAATTATATATTTTGTGTTTATATAATATTAACAATATTCTAATCATATTAATATAAGTACATTTCTAATATTTTAATTTCTTTTCTTTATTTTTTTTACTTTTTAAATAAATAAAGTTTAAAAATATATATTTTAAAATATTTTTCAATTTTTATTAATTTAATTAAGGAATTAGTTTTTAAAATATTATATATATTAATATTATAAATTTATAATTTTTCTTATTTTAAAACTTTTTAAGTCTTTATTTTATATAAAAATTCAAATTAAATTTTTTTTAAATAATTCAAATTATTTACCATTTGAACAAATAAATATGGTTATGAAAAGTATTTTTTTATGAAAAAAAAATAATTGCTTGATGAATGATTTAGCAGGGTAATCTACTAATCTAACTCACTAAAACACTCATAAGGGTTCAAATTCTACGGATTTCCCGTCCCTTGTTGTTTTTTTTTTTTGAAAACGTCCCTTGTTGTTCTATCATATGAAATCAAACTAAAAGTTGGATGACCACTAATGCATTTAACCCGTTGAACATTAATATGATGAGAATAATTTACTTATAGAACTAGACTAATTAAGTTGTAATGTTAATTTAAATAAAATATTTACATGCAATTTAATTTAAATATATCTAAAATTTATGTCTATTAAAATTTTAAAAGTTAAATATTAATATGATGAGAATAATTTATTTATTATAATTAGGAATCATTAAATTATAATTATAATTTAAATAAAATATTTGATATTAAAAAAATAAAAATTGAAGTTGAGTATCCAAATTGAAACAAAATCAAAGTTCAGTGACCATATGTATATATGATGTGGAGAATATTCTAAGAATATTTTTCAACAGGTAACCATGTAAACATTGCACCATCAGATGATTGACAGTTGAAATGAAATTAAAATTTAGTTATAAAAAAGATACAAATTAAAATTTAATACCCAAAATAAAATAAACCCAAAGTTCATGCCAACGGGGGATTTAACCCTAAAAACAAATAAGCAGCGTATAGAGGTTAGCTTAGTCAAAAAGAAAAAAGCTTTCTGCCATACAGCTGCAAAGAAAAAACATTTTGTTTATTTATTTTTTCATATATTTATCAGTAAGACAGCAAGTGCTATCATATTCCACGGTTAACAAGTGCAGCTCTTTTTCGCGCCTTGTCCATTATTTAAGACTTCACCAATCCATTCATTGGAGTGTGAACCAAAAGAAAAGAGGTGCTTGAGTTAGTCTGGTAATAATCTTTGTTTCTTGTCTTTTTAGAGTATTTTTCATTGTTTCCTTGCTTAACTAGCTTATATAGCAACTGGGTGAAGTTTTTCTTCTTCTTCTTCTTCTTCTTCTTCTTCTTTTTGCAGATCCAATGGAAATGGCAGTGTTTCTGCATTTTTTCTTTGCAGTTTTTGCTGTATTGGGTGTTTCTTTAGTAAATGCAGATGACCCATATAGGTATTACACTTGGACTGTCACTTATGGGACTATTTCTCCACTTGGTAAACCTCAACAGGTTGGTTTTTGTTCTTGATTTTTAATTGTTTTGTGTGTTTGATTTTTTTAATCTGAGATTTGGTCGTTCTGGGTTTCTAAATTTGTAATCTTTTTGAATCTTTTGATAGGTGATCCTTATCAATGGCCAATTCCCTGGTCCTAAACTTGAAGTTGTCACTAATGACAACATTGTCCTTAACCTTATCAATAAGCTGGATCAGCCTTTCCTCTTGACATGGTGAGTTTCATTTTTTCTGTTTTTGCATTTTTTGTAGTTTCTTTCATTGCTTCTAGCTTTTATTTCTTTTATTTAATGATCTGAACTTGGGTCTAATTGGAATCTATGTTGTTTCCTTCTATGTATCAAAAAGATATAGTACTGCTGTGTAATTTAGGCCCCCCTTTTTTTCCTCTTCTTAAGTAGAAAATGACATACTCAATCTCTCTTTAAGATCCACAGTGTGGGTCTTTTTGAGCAAAGTGGTGGTTTATTATCTATAAGTTGGAGTTGTTGTGTTGAAAATGATTTGAATTCAACAAAAAATCAAAAACAATGTGTTCTGAGATTCAGTCAGATTTGCTGACTGAGCTTCCTTTGAATGGATTTTCGTTTTTACTAGATTTCAGTAACTGAAAAGCCACAGGCTAAGGATTAATGTTAGTTTCCACATTCTTAGGATTTTAAGTTGAGCTTGAGATGTTGTAAACCCCTAAACTTGTATCTATCTGGATTCTGCAGGGTTCAAATTCTATATCTAGAAATAACAGTTTTTAGCTAACTATATCAATATGCATTTAGGGCTCTGTTTGGTCAACTTGTCAGAGATTTTATGTTTTTCCAATAAAAATGTGTTATTTTACTCTTTTCCTTGCAGAAAAGGAAAACAAGAAAAGAAAAAACATCAATACGTCTTTTTCCATATATTCTATTTTTTGTTTAATTAAGGAATTCTAAAAGAGGATATTCCATAACTAGAATGTATTGTATCAACTAGGAATGGAATCAAACAAAGGAAGAACTCATGGCAAGATGGAGTGCTGGGAACCAACTGTCCCATTCCTCCAAACTCAAACTATACTTACAATTTTCAGACTAAGGATCAGATTGGTACCTTCACATACTTCCCATCAACTCTACTTCATAGAGCTGCTGGAGGCTATGGTGGGATCAATGTATATGAGAGACCACGAATTCCAATCCCTTTTCCGAACCCTGATGGAGATTTCACACTGCTTGTTGGTGATTGGTACAAGGCTGACCACAAGGTGAGCAAGATATGCCCTCACTTTTAAATTGTCAAGGTTCTGTTTTCCGTGTGTGCAAGTTTTATGTTTGTGATCTTCGTGAAATCATATTTGTAATGTGCATTAGTCACAAGGCGTTCTCATTAAGCTACATGTCCAAATGTCCCACTGCGTTTTATGAAAGTTATCTAACAGAGGAGGAGCAATTAACTCATGCATACTGGTCAAATTTGGTAATGTGGTTGTTAAAAGGTCTCATTACACAGTGCAGCTGATTCTCCAATGCAGGATCATAGTGATTTATTTGCTAAATGCTAGTTTATTTTCTGGCCCAATTTCCCTCCACAATTGTTATGTGTTGTTATGCTCTGTTTTCTTCTGCTACTTCTCCAACATTGGTATTAATTTGTCCGTGTGTTTGCAGACTTTGCAAGCGTCTTTAGATTCGGGGAATTCTCTTCCCTTTCCAGATGCGGTCCTCATAAATGGCCAAACTCATACTGCATTCACTGGAGATCAAGGTCAGTTTTCCTATTTTCGTTATTATAGACTTCACAAGGATATTTGATCTAAAATTTTTAAATTTGTCCTATTTATTACAATTTCTTTTAGAAACATCATTTTCTTTCTTCGTTGTACTCTTCAGGTAAAACCTACATGTTCAGGTTCTCAAATGTGGGCTTGTCAACCTCCTTAAACTTCAGGATGCAGGGCCATAAAATGAAGCTAGTTGAGGTTGAGGGATCTCATACCATTCAGAATATATATGACTCTCTTGATGTGCATGTTGGACAATCTGTAGCAGTCCTAGTAACCTTGGATCAGCCTCCAAAGGATTACTACATTGTTGCATCCACACGTTTCACTAACCAAACTCTCACAGCAACTGCAGTGTTACACTATTCAAACTCTCAGACCCCAGCCTCCGGACCCCTGCCTGCTCCTCCTGCCGAGCAATTTAACTGGTCTATGGAGCAAGCCAGAACTTACAGGTACATCCTATTTGAGATAACTTTAGACCTTAGATCTCACAATGTAGACATAGATGCTCCAGGGTATTGATTCTCTACATATGTTATCTTCATAAAAAAAATATTGGGTGGGAAACGTTTGTATTCATCTTCTCATTTTTTTTTTTTTTTTTGCTTGAAGGTGGAATTTGACGGCTAGTGCAGCCAGGCCTAATCCTCAGGGTTCATTTCACTATGGAAAGATAACAACAACAAAGACAATTGTATTGGCCAATTCAGCACCCTTAATAAATGGAAAGAGGCGATATGCGGTTAACGGGGTCTCCTATGTTAACCCTGATACCCCACTAAAGCTTGCTGATTACTTCAATATTCCTGGAGTCTTCAGCATGAATTCTATCCAAAGCCTTCCCTCTGGTGGTCCTGCATATATAGCTACTTCTGTTCTTCCAACCTCCCTCCATGATTTTGTTGAGATCGTCTTCCAAAACAATGAATATGCCATGCAATCTTGGCATCTTGATGGTTATGACTTTTGGGTTGTTGGGTAAGTCAAAATGTTTAACTGCAGATACTTGTTACTGCTGTAGTTGACTATGGTTCTGAGCATTCTTGCTGCTGTATTCTACAGTTATGGTTCTGGCCAGTGGACACAAGACAAGCGACATACTTACAATCTAAATGATGCTCTCACCAGACATACTGCTCAGGTAAAATAATTCAAGGATCTCTTGCCCAGCTACTGCTTATATGTGTTAAACATCGTAAAGGTTTTTTTGTTTTGTTATTCACGTACGTAATAGAGAAACACAAGAAAAGAACTAGACACAGGTCCTAACAACTTGAGCATTTTATGTAGCACAAAATGGCCTGCAATTCATAATTCTTCCACCAACAGAAGCCCCCCTGATGGTCTATACACACGCACACACCTTCACCAATTTATTTCTAGAACTCGATTAGAACAGGTGCACCTTGAGCATATTTTACTTTCAAAATTTTCCCATTTCTTGATATGCATTCATTATCTTGCAGGTATATCCAAACTCATGGACCGCCATTTTAGTGTCCTTGGACAACCAGGGTATGTGGAACCTGAGGTCAGCAATATGGGAGAGGCAGTATCTTGGCCAGCAACTCTATCTCAGGGTCTGGACGCAAGTCCACAGCCTTGCTAATGAATATGACAAGCCTAGCAATGCTCTGCTTTGCGGCAAAGCCATTGGACGACACACTTAGAAACACTAAAGCAACCACACAGTAATCTGTTTCTTGAGTCATGAGGGTTTGACTAGAAATGGGAAACAGAACGTAGTATAGAAAAAGAGAGCATATTATTTATTCAATTGACATGTTTATTTATTGTGTATGTAGTACGATGATAAGTCTTCTGGTTCTTTTGCTTTTTATTCAATAGATGTATGCAATGTTACAGACAGATATATTGGAATAGAGATGGTGCAATTCATTTTTTATTTGTTGGTGTAGTGTTAAATATTGTTATTTATGCATTTTGCTCTCCAAACCAAATTGAGTTGCAAAAGATAGAACATCATCATGCATAGGTGATTCTGGTTTTGGAGTAGAATGGAATAGATGAATTTCAAGCTCTATTAAAGTTATATGAACTTGTTTAAGTTGTTATTTTTATTTTGGATAATAAGGCAAGTACAGATGTTCAACCCAAGCAACCATGAAAATAAGGCTTCTAAGGTAACAAGCTCCACCTGTGCTTCAATTGAAGGAAAAGAAATAAAGCCAGTGAAAGTGGCTCCTTCTCTTTTCAGTGTATTGTGAAGTATATATGATTCATTATTTTTGTTACTTCAATTTATAATATAATCCTTATGTGATCCTATAAAATTCAATTTAAAGTCATAATTTGAATTCTTAAACAATGAGCTAAGAACAAATAAAATCTCATAAAATGAACCATTGAGGTCTAATGTTTTTTTTTTCCTTTCCATCATAATACAATGGGAAAGAGGAAAGGTACGACTTGAACAGGAGTCCTCTAATACCACAAAAAGCTTGACCACTAAACCAAGGTGAAAAATAAATGTTGAAATGAGCCTTAGTTATTAAGCAAGATCATATAAATTGATCAAAAGAGAAGATTGATAAAGCCTACATAAGAACAATATATAGTTAAAAAAAAAAAATTAAATCCTTTTAAATGTTTGGTATGTCTATATCACATCATATATACTCATGAATTTAATTGCAATGATGAAGATTAGATGGATTAAAATATATTTAGCACTAATAATAATTTAGTAAATTAGAGTCTTTATGTTGGACATGCATAGTTGATAATAAAGATAGGAAATAAATTGTATGTAGCTAGGGCAACCTCATGAATTATGATCCATATATAATGATTACAGTACTTAAAGCACCTCACCTTATTCTCAAAAAAAAAAAAAAAAATAAATAAATAAATAAAGCACCTCACCTCCATCATAAATTTTATCACAGGATACAACTGAACATCATAATGAATATTATTTTTGGTGGGTTCAATTTTCAGCTACTTTCTTTACTGTTTAGTTAAAAATTTGTGTCACACTTTCAACTTATGTAATTTTTTTTTTGCCACGGTTACAAAATGGAAATTCGATTCGAGATGAAATTAGATATCTCATGACTCCTTAATCACTAGGTTAACAACACAACTAATTTCTTTAATTTCTGTTTTCTATTCTTCCAGTAAATATAATTAAAATATAATATAAGATGTATAACAGAGATAAAAATTCATTTATCAGCATATAAACTAAAACTTCAAAGTAAAAAATGTTTATATAAAAAAAAAGAGAGATAAAATTATGAGATAGCAGTTCCCATGAATAGTTTAAATGGTAAAATATATGAACATTCTATTGAAAAGGAATCGAATCTTTATTCTCTTCTCTCCTCTTGTGATGTTGAAATTTAATCGCTAGAACTAGTTGTTCAAAAAGATTAAAAGATAGAGTTGATATATTTTTAATAAAAAATAAAAAATTTACACACTTATAAAAATAAATAAAAAATTCAATGCCTTCGGCTATTATCGGTGGCACCACAAGAAGTGCTTTTATTATATTATTGATTCAATTCCACCGCAAATTTTGGCAATGCTGTTCAAGCGTTCGACTGCAACCCCCTGATTTTGTTAGCATTGTTGCTCTATCTAATAATGGGTCATGCGCAACTGTAAATGCGTGTGGACCCCATTTCTACTCATAAGTCAAAAGAGCAAACCACAAAGCCTTTCTCTCCTCTTCACCAACATGTCACTTTGGATTCCATCATTGCATATATTTATTTTTCATTTATGTTTTTTTTTTCATCCAATGTTAGGTCTAATAAGTCGTGAATTATACAATAAAATAATTATCTTTTATCAGTTATAAAATAATAATTTTGTATTCATTCTGACAGATGGTTTATGTAAGATTTAAATTCAAAATCTCCGTAATTTTTGCAATTAAGAGTATCAATAATGTGTTTTATATTTCTAAATTTATATCAAATTAGAGATTAAATTTTAACTGATGTGAGTTTTTTTGATTTGAAATAAAATAAAAACTAATTATATGAAGCTGAATGAGCAAAAATTTCTATAAAATGGGCATAAAATTTTTGATTGAGGAAACTTGTGTGTGGCAAAGATACTTCAACAATGAAAATGGTTGACTTGGTTTTTATTATTTTAAAAACAACCAATTTTGATGGTGTGTAGAGTGGAATAATGCAAAGTGGAATGTTTGATGCCTGTGCTATCACATGATTTGCTAGGAACTCACAATATTAAGCTCCAATACACACCATTTAACTTGCAGATTTTTATTATGATAAAATGTAAAACTATATATACACACACACACACTCTGATTGCATTTTCTTCAACTCAATCAAGTAAGGTTCATTCATAGGTAGGCCACTTTTTCTTTTTTCATATTTCAATTGTAGCTACATTATCCTCAAATTGAATCCTTGTTTGCACATATATATATATATATATATATATTAAAATTATTTGAAAAAACAGTCCAATAAAATGGTACAAGTTCTGAATTATGTTATAAAAAGAGCAGACAAGAAGTAAAACGGGAAAAGAAAATAGAAAATAGAAAAAAGAAAAAAAAAACAGCAGGTTATTAATAAAAAAATAAATAAAAGAAGATTAAAGCAATTATGAAGAGTAATTAGAGGTTGGTGTAAAAAATAAAATAAAATAAAACTTTAGTTTTTTTTTTGAACAATAAAATAAAACTTTAGTTTAAAGCAACCATCACACACCAAACGAAACTCAAAACCGCGTCAATTGCGCCGAATATATTTTGACTTATGAGCACTCTCTAAATTATTAATCTCCATCTTCTTTCATTAATAAAAAAACAAATATTACAAACAAAACTGCCAGACACAACACAACACACCCTTTCCACCAAAAAAAAAAAAAATTAAATAAATAAATAAAATAAAAAAAAACTGTTCCGTTTGAGTTGTAAAATATATAGTCATATATTAAGTAGTTATTTATTACTGTAGTCCTGCTCAAACGAACAGAATTATTTAAAATCTTTACATATTAGTGGTTTAGATCTAAAAAATTATAAAAAAAATGTTATTAAGGGAGTAGTTAAACGATAATTCTTCTTTAAAAGTATTTTAAAGGCCGAAAAATAAGCGAGTGATCATTTTTTTTAAGGTCATCTGAATGAATATATTGAAATGATTTTTCTATTAATAAAAAATAAAAAAATTTAGTTGTTGTGGTTCTACACACATTAAATTAAATTAGTTAGAGTTTAATAATTTTGGAGGGGATGATTGAGATAAAAAAAAAATAATAAATAAAGAAAAAAATTCTTTTACTGTAGTTTCATGCAGGTGCAACTGACATTTCACACTTGGCTAGTTCATTTCGTTTTTGCGCCATGTTCTTTATTTAAAGCCTTCACCATCCATTTATTCGACTGTGACCCAAACAGAAGATCCTGAAACAGAGTAGACCCTTTACCCTGGTAAGTAATAGCGTCTTTCTTTCTATTAATAAGAGTCTTGTGAAAGTGAGTACTTTCTTGTTTTCTTGCTTAACTATAGCTTATATGCATATATAAGGCTACTGAGGTTAAGATTGTTTTATTTATTTTTTGGCAGGTGGAATGGAAAAGGCAGTGTTTCTGCATTTACTCTTTGCAGTTTTTGCTATCTATGGTGTTTTTTGGGCCAATGCAGATAACCCATATAGATATTACACTTGGACACTCACTTATGGGACTATTTCTCCTCTTGGCAAGCCTCAACAGGTTGGTTTTGTTTTTGTTCTTATTATTGGTTTGTTCTTGTATTTGGTTGTTCTGAGTTTCTAAAGTTGTAATTTTTTTTGAATTTTTTGAAAGGTTATCCTCATCAATGGTCAATTCCCTGGTCCTAAGCTTGAAGTTGTCACCAATGACAACATTATACTTAATCTCATTAATAAGCTGGACCAGCCTTTCCTGTTGACATGGTGAGTTTTCTTTTCTTTTCAGTCCATTGCATTACTTTCTTCTTATTTCTCGGCTTCTGGTGTTTCCTTTGTACGACGATCTTAATTTGGAGATGTAACTGGAGTCTGCATTGTTTTCAAAAAGATAGAAAAAGAGCCCTGCTGTTGGCCTTTTTGAGTGACATTGTGGTTTAACATCCTTCGATTAGAAATCTGATAAATTGAAAATGATAATAGAAGAAATTTTTGTGTTCCGTTCAGCCAAATTGTTGCTTTGAGCTTCAGTTGAATTGAGTTGTTTATTCTCTAGGATTCTAGCACCTGAAAAGTCAGCCTCATGACCATTGTTACTTTTCACATTCTCAGGATTTCAAACGAATTTAAGATAAAAACCCTTGAACTTGTTCTTATCTTTGAAATTTTAAGTTTTTTTATCTACCTTTTCAAATATGCAATTTCAGGGCTCTCTTTGATCACTATGCTTGAGATTCTATTGGGAAAAAAATGTAGCATTTTTTTTTTAAATTAATAGGGGGATGTCGAATAACTACACTGACGGATTAATAATATGAATAATAATTTCCTTTTAAATCAGGTGAAATTTATTTTTACAAATCAATTAATAACAAAAAAAAATTACAATATTACATCTTAGAATGCCTTTTGAGAAAAGAGGCATCTTAGAATGCCTTTTGAGAAAAGAGGCCACTAGATCACACCTTGGTTGACAGCAATTTTTTTTTTTAATGGCTGTGTAGCAAGATGAACACTAATATTTCTTTTTTGTTCCATATCTACTGTTTAATTTGACTGAGGAATTTTTAAGTGAGGACATTTGTTAATAAGAAATACTGTATCAACTAGGAATGGAATTAAACAAAGGAAGAACTCATGGCAAGATGGGGTGCTGGGAACCAACTGTCCCATCCCTCCGAACTCAAACTATACTTACAAGTTTCAGACTAAGGATCAGATTGGAACCTTCACGTACTTCCCATCAACTCTACTTCACAGAGCTGCTGGAGGTTATGGAGGGCTAAATGTATATGAGAGACCTCAAATTCCAATCCCTTTTCCGAACCCTGATGGAGACTTCACTTTGCTTGTTGGTGACTGGTACAAAACTGATCACAAGGTGAGAAATCAGGCGGTTGTTAATTAACTATTTCATTATGAACTGGTGGCATTTCCTGATCCAAATTAATTGGTTTCCTGTAATGTTTTGCAGGCTTTACAGTCATCTTTAGACTCGGGAAATTCTTTGCCTTCTCCAGATGGAGTCCTTATAAATGGCCAGACACAGTACACTACATTCAGCGGGGATCAAGGTCATCCCAGAAAGCCTATATTTAATTAAATTTTTTTAAAAAAAAATTTGAGTTCTTTATATTACTGGTTCTTAGACTAAACTTTATTGTTTCAATTTTTGCCTTCAGGTAAGACCTACATGTTCAGGATCTCGAATGTGGGCTTGTCAACCTCCTTAAACTTCAGGATTCAGGGCCATAAAATGAAGCTAGTTGAAATTGAGGGATGTCACACCATTCAGAATATATATGACTCTTTTGATGTGCATGTTGGACAATCTGTAGCTGTCTTGGTAACCTTAGATCAGCCTCCAAAAGATTACCACATTGTCGCATCGACACGTTTCACGAAGCAAGTTCTCACAGCAACTGCAGTTTTACGCTACTCAAACTCTCAGACACCAGCCTCCGGACCCCTTCCTGCCTCTCCAGCTGGTCTATTTCACTGGTCTATGAAGCAAGCCAGGACATACAGGTATAAATCATTTCGGATGCTTTTGTTGTTATAATCTATTTGACATGTGTATGCAATGTTGGATTCATATCATCTTCTGCTTGAAGGTGGAATTTGACAGCAAGTGCAGCCAGGCCTAATCCTCAGGGCTCATTTCACTATGGAAAGATAACACCAACAAAGACAATTATATTGGCCAATTCAGCATCTTTAATAAATGGAAAAAAGCGCTATGCAGTTAACAGCGTATCCTATGCTAATCCTGACACCCCATTAAAGCTTGCTGATCACTTCAATATCCCTGGAGTCTTCAGTGTGGACTCAATCCAAAGCCTTCCGTCTGGTGGTCCTGCATCTATAGCTACTTCTGTTCTTCCAAACTCTCTCCATGATTTTGTGGAAATCATCTTCCAGAACAACGAATACGCTCTGCAATCTTGGCATCTTGATGGTTACGATTTTTGGGTTGCTGGGTAAGTCAGAAATGTGTAGCTGCTTGTATATATATATATATATATATTGCAAGTTTATAAAGACTTTAATCGTTCTAGCTTGCTCCAATATCTACAGCTATGGTCCTGGACAATGGGCCCAAAAAAAGAGACGCTCTTACAATCTTGTTGATGCTCTTACCAGACATACTGTTCAGGTAAAGCAACTTCAGGATATGCACAATGCAGCATTTTCAACAATTTATTACTAGAACTCCAAAATTTAGCTAAATCTTATCAGAATTCCATTTCCTGATATATTCGGTACTTTACAGGTATATCCAAATTCGTGGACTGCGATTTTGGTGTCACTGGACAACCAGGGCATGTGGAACATGAGGTCTGCAATGTGGGAGAGGCAGTATCTTGGGCAGCAACTCTATCTCAGGGTCTGGACTCCAGTCCGCAGCCTATATACTGAATATGACATTCCAAGAAATGCTCTATTGTGCGGGAAAGCCATTGGACGACACTCTTAGAACAAGAAAACAAAGCAAATTACATAGTGGCAGTCTGTTTCTTGAGTCATGAGGGCTTGACCTGAAAATGGAAACAGAACACAGAGAACAGAAAAAAAAAAAAAAAAAAAGAAGCATTTTATTGAATCTCTAGCCATGCTTATTGTACATCAAAAAGGTGCATGATGATCATTGTCGTTTTTTTTTTTCCCTTTCTTTTTTAATTTTACGCCTTTGATATTTGATAATCACATAGATCCTAACTATTTCAAATTCCAATCGGGCATGGCAAATTTCTTTGAGCATCTGTCGTAAACAATCTAATTCTTTTATTTCTCATTGCATGTTTGCAGTTCTGATTGGATCCTGAGCATAAGCTCCTTAGCCCAGTTGAAGCACCCATGTGGCCTAGTAGCTTGTTGGTTATTGATGCCTGAGCCCTGAGGCACTCGCTTTGGATCCTTGTCTCTCCTGGGGCTACTTTCTGTTGAAATAGGGCCCAAGGATGATCTAAAAGCATAATTGGTAAATTAACATTTTACACGAAGCTATAGAACTTTAATAACAATAATTAAAAAAACGAAAAATAAGTTAAAAAAATGGTAATGGTGGTAAACGAGCATGAACATTAGTAGTAAGACCTATATCATAAGCACATGGTGAGAATTTAATATCACATGTGTTGGAATTTAAACATTAATTCCATTTCATGTGCAACTTATACATAGTGTTTCACATAAGATCTATTCTTGGAATGCATTTTTTTTAATATCTAACCGACCTTCTTATTAGTGGACTTCAATGTGCCTAAGAAAAACAAAAACCTCAGCAAGCTAGCAATTAAAATTTTCTATCTTTCATTAGTATTTACACAAGTTCAAAATTTCAATCAATTTTGAAATATATATATATAAATACTAAAAGAGATTTATCTTCTTTTTAGAATCAACATCGTACACCTATCGAATTCTGAGTATGAAAAATAAACAAAAATTTAGTTAGTTATTTTTTGAGATGGGAAGACATTAATTAGACTCCATTTATTTTTGAACCATACACTAACTCAAGCAAACCCCAATTCTTAACCATAATGATGATTATAAATCAAAGGAGTGGTGAAGCTGAATCCAAACGTTTGCATTAAAATCAACAGTAGCTAGAGGCTCCCATGAGACTGTTTGATGATTTGGGACTGTTTCTAATCATTCATTGTAATATATAAAGGTAGACAAGTTGACAAATCTTTGGGAGTTTAAAACCACGCAGCAGACTCAGAGTTTGGGCATATATTTACTCGGACGAACAATAACATTAGCCTGATATAAAATTACTACTGTTGCATTTAGTCAAAGCAAAACCTTAAGGACTTCCAATTCCTAGGTATGGCCAACTAGTACTAGCTGATGGCAGGAAAGCAATAACAAGATCATAAAAAAAAGGCATTTTGATGAAAAAGAAATATTATTGCAAGTAAATACTTTTTTTTTTAAACAGCTAGCTATATAGTTGGATCTGTTGACTTGAAACGTGAGAGTTAGAGGTTGGAATCCAATCCTATTCTCAATCAAATTACCTCAGTCCCATGATAAAATATTTTATCATCCGTAAGACGGGTTAGACAATAAATACTTATTTTGAAGTTATATTTTCAACTTCCACAATTATTAAATAATTAATTTACATGATATTTATATATTCAAATATGAAAAATTCTTTTTATCCAAATTTAACTTATTGTAAACTCACATTGTAACTTGTCCAACGATTACATTAATAAAATGTTGGAAGATGGAAATACATTGGTGTGGTTTATTATAAAATTTAAATTAATTATTTATTTATTTATTCTGTGTATGTTACATCAAATAGTTAAATTTATAATATTTAATAGTATTATATTTTTATTGATTGAATATAAAACATCTAAAATATATATCTCATATTTAACAATTAAATATAATACGTTGAATATAGATAAAAATCTCTTATTTATATTAGTGAGGGAGTAGTTTAATGATAACTTATCTCTCACCGTATTATAAGATATAATAAAAGAATTTTAATTATTTTTGTTTGATTTGAAAGGAAAAAATTATTTTCTATTGTACAGTCCAATAGTATTATTGCTGAAAATAAAAGCGACTAGAGTTTCCATCACTAATCCAGGACATAGCAGTACAATACACATTCTTTAAGAGCTGAGTTGGTTGCTTTAGTCCCATGATGATGCATGTGAAGCATCAATTTTTATTTATTAATGAGTTTGAACATTATAACCAAAATCATTATCGTATTAGAACAATTAATTAGTTAAACACAGTACTCATTAATTCGGTTTCTTTGATAGTTATATTGTAATACCATTAACTATATATGTTGATGATCCAGTGCAGCGCTAGTGCCAGTGCCAGTGCCAGTCCACCATTATTAATATCAATGTAGATCCGCTCTCGGCTGCGCCGCTTTCGCTTCTTTAGATTTTTCCTTCGTTCCCGCCACCACCACCGACGAATCCAACTCTAAAAAGTCCATGCACCACACATACACACACAAAATTCTAATATGCTTTTAAAATCTATATTTTATGCGTCTCAAAATTATAATTTAATTTTTGCATGAAATTAATAAAAATATAGTTAAAAATAGTCAAAAAATGGTATTTTTCCTAATATATTTTTTAATTAACAATATATAAATTATATATTTTTTTATTAAATTAGATAGTATAAAAATTAATAAAATTGGGGGAGACTTTTACCATTCATATGATCCTATTCAGGTTGAACCAGATTAGTTAAAATTTAGTGAATTCCGAATACTGATGGTTTAAATAAAAAAAATTGATAATAACATAATTATTATCATAAAAAAGCAAAATGATGTACTATAAGAAAATTTTAAGACCGACGACACAACTAAAAACTCAACAAAAAATTAATAATTAAAAAATGAGTAATATATATGTATAATTATAATTAAATAAAATATATGTGTATTATTATTAATTATTTTATTATTTAATAGGAAAATTATATAATCTAAGTATCGATAAACTGTATAGTAGGGGACAATCATTCCTTTTAAATTGATGACGGTAGGATTCAAATCTTACATCTTAAGATGTTCTTGAAGAAGGTTATCAATTGACCATTACCTGACTTACTATAATTTAGGTATAATATAATCAATGTAAATAAGTCAATTCTTTTAAAGAAAATCAGGAATATGAGACTATTAGAAAATAATTAATTTCACCAATCAGAAATGAAAATAATTAATCTATCCATGCATGTTTCAAGAAAATTAAAGTCAAAATGGCAACTAGAAAAATGATTTTATTTATTTATTTATTTAAGAGTAGATGCATGAGTTGTGAAAGAGCTATAAGCATGAAGTGCGCCGCAAATGAATTTGGATTTCTTGGTTCTTGTGTACAATGCTGTCATTGCTAACATGTTCAATTCATCTCCATATATATATACACACACAAAGCCTTACATTTTTGTATACTGTACTACAGTAGCTCTTTTTTCCTCATCATTTGAGGACACGCCAAATTTCATTTCTTTAGGTACAGTCTAGCTTATCAATCTTTCTTTCTTTCTTTTTTTCACCGCTCAAAAAAGCAGTGAGAAAAGATTTCTCATGACACCTTAATCATCAAGCTAATAATATGAAATATTTTTTTCATTTTCAGTTAAAAGCTAAAATACAAGTTTTAAGGAATATATTTGTCTACTTATGTGGTTATATAGCATCGGTAGTGATTCATATATATTGTTTAATTATTTGAGAGTGGAGGAAGCGACTTGAACCGATCGAGCCATCTTGTTGTCTACAAAAGTCGCATCAATCACTTATAGATATGTAAAGTATTTTTCTTGAGTTAATTTTTTATTGTCTGTGGCAGGTAAGAACATTTGGCAATTAAATGAGGCAGGCCAGCGTCCTATACTTTTGTGTTGGATTATTGGCTTTGCTTAGTGGTGTTTGTGTGAAAGCAGAAGACCCCTACAGATATTACACATGGACAGTTACATATGGAACAATTTATCCTCTGGGTGTTCCTCAAAGGGTAGGATTATAAATTTTTAACATTGTCTATTTGTCTTCTTATATTAATTAAATGAGATATAGTTGTTTATAACCCTTAGCTTGACCTTGTTTTTTTTTTCTGCTGTGAAAATTAATATTGCAGGGAATCCTTATCAATGGACAATTTCCTGGCCCAACCATTGATAGTGTTACTAATGACAACATAATTGTTAATGTTATTAACAAGTTGGATGTACCTTTCCTCATTACATGGTTAGTGTTCAATGCCATACTTTGCTATTTATTCTTTGTTTATGATGAATATCACTATAAAATGATTCTGTTGTGAAATTAGGAATGGGATTAAACAAAGAAGGACCACATGGCAAGATGGGGTGTTAGGGACTAATTGTCCAATCCCTCCAAACGCTAACTGGACCTATAAATTTCAAAATAAAGATCAGATTGGAACATATTATTATGTACCTTCAATTGGGTTGCAAAGAGCTGCTGGTGGATTTGGTGCTTTCAATATTCAATCAAGGTCTGTTATTCCAATTCCATACCCTATTCCAGTTGAAGAATTTACTCTGCTTATTGGGGACTGGTTCAAGACTGACTACAAGGTTTGTAACTAGCTAAAATTTATAAGTTGCTTGATTTAAAGATAATATAATATCTTCCTGTAGAATTAGAACCTTTATCTACAATTTGCAGGAATTGGAGAAAAAACTGGACCAAGGCCTTTCTCTTCCTTTTCCTGATGCTCTTCTCATCAATGGCCTTTCAAAAGGTGCCATCTTCACCGGTGAAAAAGGTAACCAACAAGCACTAAACAAATTGACATCAAGTGAAATTGTTAGTTACAACGAGTATACATATGTGTCCAGACATTTATTAATTTTATAATGGAAAATGTTTCTTGTCGCAATTGTAATATGAATAGTGTGTCGCATTTTGCAATAAACGTAAAAAAATTTAAGAATAAAAGAATAAAAATATATATACTTTATCTTGTAGCAGCCCGCTACTATCGTAAATCTGACATTTATCGGTATCCTTTTATAAATATATTGCGCTTATGTACTTTACACACCTACTAATTTTTATTTTCTTTATGTTTACCAACAGTAAATATTGAGGATTTAATGTTTAAAATCTAGCATCAATTTTTTTTTTCAGGTCAAACTTACAAGTTCAGGGTTACAAATGTGGGCATTGCAACTTCATTCAATTTCAGAATCCAGGGCCACACATTAACCCTTGTTGAAGTAGAAGGATCTCATACTTTGCAAGAAGAGTATGAATCACTTGATGTACATCCTGGTCAATCTGTAACTGTTTTAGTTACATTACATAATACACCAAAGGACTACTACATTGTTGTCTCTACTCGTTTTACTAAGACCATTCTCACCACTACCGGTATACTTCGCTACGCCGGGTCCAACACTCCACCTTCTTTACCATTGCCTATTGGCCCAACTTATCAGATTCACTGGTCTATGAAGCAAGCCAGGACCATCAGGTACTTATTTTCTTCTTGGCCTACTACCTGATTTCTGTTTTTTGGATGTTTTTTCAAATCGAAATGAACTGTCAGAAATTTATTTTTTTATAATTATTTTCCAGAGATCGGGTAGCCATAAAAATTAACGCGAACTTGAAATCTTAAGTAAATTTAAATTTTTTGTCACTTAAATCACCAGTCAAAAAATCTTTGACTGTGAGACACAAACTTGATTATACTATCATTCAATCATTGTTAACTCAACAATGATTGAAATTTTAACTTTGGTGGCAGGTTGAATTTGACAGCTAACGCAGCCAGGCCCAACCCTCAAGGTTCATTCCATTACGGGACTATTCAAGTAGCGAGGAGTATAATTTTAGCCAATACAGAAGCTAAGATAGGAGGAGGCAAGCTGCGATATGCTGTTAACAGCATCTCATATGTGGATCCGTCAACCCCGTTGAAGCTTGCTGACTGGTTTAACATTCCTGGTGTCTTTACTTTGAACTCAATCAAGGATGCACCTACCAATGCCTCGGCTGTGCTTGGCACGTCCGTTATCGGAACTACACTTCATGACTTCGTTGAAATTATTTTCCAG
>CATIWK010039998.1:0-12594 GCA_949634005.1 Mallotus japonicus | reverse complement strand
TTCGAATGCCCACCCGACCTTGCGGTCGGCCTCCGTTTGTGTTCCATATATTATTACCTTTAGTTATCGAATGATTTCCTTATTAAAAGTTGTTCACACATGCTTTCAATTTTCAAGTGTTACCAAATTTGCACATTAGTCTCATTTGCTTGCTTATTACCTCGGTAATTTAAACAAATAAATGAAAGAATATTACAATCATATATTCAATACCAATGGAAAAAGGATTAGGGATTACAATATTTGTGCAATTATTATAATAATCCAAATAAAAACCACTCAAGAACTAATTAATTGAAATAAAGACTATAAATCACTACTAAACCTACAACAAATACCGTTAGTTTCAAAATCGCAAATATTCACAAATAACAATTATAATTACATGAAAATAGACATGAGCATTCACGTAAGCATAGATTAATTATTTAAACAAATCATCATTTAAAACAAGTTAAGTGTGCAATCAATGCATGCAGAGCCAAATATTAAACATAAGACGTGTATAAGATACAAGAAATATACAGAAAATAGACTGAATATATACTAAAGTGAACCAGAGTTGTGCACAACTCTGGGCGAGAGGCGATCGCCTCATCACGAAGAGGCGGCGCCTCTATGAAGAGGCGTCGCCTCCTCATCAGAGAATTCCACCTCATGATCACATGCTTTCTTAAAACTCACTTATTTCAAATATTCTCGCAAATATACACAAAACAAGGTCTTAATCACCTATTCACATAATCATGCTCACATATAGCATCACATAATCAACAAAAGACTCAAAAGAAACCAAAATCTAACAATTTATGCTCTTTATATAAAAATGAAGCTTAAAAACTTAAAAGTGAGGATTCTCACTAAATGAAGACTTCCTGGAGCTCCTAACTCGGCCCTCAGAACTTGTTTGATGGTTGAATGCAAGAGAGGTCCTTCTTTCTCCAAAAAACTAGACTCTTCAAGTGTAAATTCTCCTTCCTCTTGCTTTTCCTCCTTGGTTTCTCTTGGTTTTTCTTTTCTTAAGGACGTTTTTCTCTTTTCTTTCTCTTCTCCCTTCTGAATAATGTTCAGGATCCTCACAAAAATCCACCTAAGTCTCTACTTAAACCCCTTCTTTTCTCTCTCTCTAATTTCCCTAGAATTTAGGTTCATTCTCCACCAAGTCTTTTTCATCATTGCCCTTTCTTTTTTCCAGCTCATTTTAGCCTCAAAAGTCATTGTTTTTGCTCAAAAAAACGCAGCTGGAGGAGTTGGTCAAATTTGAGTTAAATGCAGCAATAAATAGCATTTATTGATGCACTGGATAGGTGTGATGAGGCGACGCCTCATCGATGTCCAGGTCGTAGAGGCGATCGCCTCTTTACCCGGAACTTTTTTGGGCCTAAGGTCTGAAAGGCCTGGGTTGAGAGGACAATGCGGGCTTAAAGTTCTGGGCTGGATTTGAAGGATTCAGGCTAAGTTTAAGCACTCGGATCTATTCTAAGAAGATTCGGGACTCTTCTTGCATTCGAAGTACGAAGTTCCTTATCATCGGGTTTCGTTACGGACCCTAACAGAGAGTGTCTACAAAGGGTTAAATGTGGTAGTGAAGATGAATGTGATTACATTTTGAGTTAAAAAAAGCAGCTAATTTCTGAGAAGTATCATTGCAAATACAAAATAAAGATGATTACAGGTTTGTTTCCTTTTCTTGTGGAGGAAGTTTAAGTTTTATGTTTTTGGGTGTGGATAACGACCGGTGAAAGAGGCGCATGCCACGTCATTGCTGAGTACTTAAAAGTGGTGGGTATCCAGTAAGAGGGTCAACACTCAACAGCCAGAGCAGCTGCCTCTTCTATTTTAATTTTAAGAACGAAGGTTTCCAACGGAAATTTCAATTATGACGCCTTCGCTGAGGTCATCAAATGTTAATAAACCAAACCATCCCTACGTTGATGCTCCTCCTCCGCTAATTTTTGTATTATATTATATTACTAAAATATGTATATAATACTTTCCAAAAAAAAAAAATATATATGTATATAATAATTTTCTGTGATTTCTCATTCATCATTTTTCAAAATCATCTGCCTTCTTCTTCTCTCATCATTTCCATTACCATATACTCCTGCACCCTCTAATTTAACTTCTTCAACGACAACAATCCAATTACATATAATTATAGTGAGAAATCATGGGCAGCTGTTTCTCTTCTTCACTCTTCACTCAATCCCAACTCGTTCCGCCTCCTCCTATGGCCAACGTGGTTTCTATCAATGGTACTCTCCGCCAGTACAACGTTCCTATCTTTGCCTCTCAAGTCCTTCAGGCTGAAGCTGCTGCATCTTCCTCCTCTTCAACTTCCACTTCTAATTTCTTTATCTGCAATTCTGATATGTTATCCTACGATGATTACATTCCCGCCTTAGACTCCGAGTCTCAGCTTTATGCCAATCAGCTATATTTTGTTCTTCCAAAATCCAAGCTGCAAGCCAGGCTCACCGCTTCTGATATGGCCGCTTTAGCTGTCAAAGCTAGCCTAGCCCTCCAAAACGCCTCTAAGAAGGATGGCGGTCGCCGTAAGAAGGGCAGGATTTCTCCGGTTTTATCAGTGGCTCAACCATCCATCCATGCCCATGACTCAATGAAGACTTTTGAGAAACCTAATATTTACAAGGGAGAGCAGCAGCCTGTGGATGTGGTGGGGTTTTCTAAATCTAAGTCGGTTAGAAAATTCCAGAGATATACATCCAGAAGAGCAAAATTGGCCGTTCGTTCCTTTAGACTCAGATTAAGTACCATCCATGAAGGGACAGTGCTGTAATTAATTAATTATTTGTTGATTTTGGCAGATGGACAATCCGATTTTAAGCAGAAAATCAAGGATAGAGAGGTATATATCATAAGTTGGTATGCCAGGATTAAATGAAATTGCTGTTTCATGTAACATCTGTAAATTAAAAATGCAGAATATGGTTTTGGGAATCTCTTTTCATTTCTCCTCCTCCTCATCATCTTCAATTAATTAATATTTTTTCTTTCTGATTATATATGTGTATAAATTAAATATGTATCAGGTTAAATTACTATATATGCATGTATGTATATATCTTGAATTATATATATATATATATGATCATGTTGATTGATTAATGTAGTCTGTATAGATATGTTGGATTCAGAGAGATTGTTGAACTAAAGAGAAATGTGAAAATGATTTAGAGATATGAGGCGTAGGAAGGAAGAGGGAAGGATGCGCATGTGAATGTGGAAGTGTGAAGGGAAGAAATTAATAAGATTGAACAAGACTGAGCTGAGGCTGAGGCTGAGCCCTGAGTTGATATTTGGAATAATAGACCGGCGGGCATGAGCATGACACATTTGAAAACTCACCTCTACACATTTAATTAAATTACGCTTCTTCAAATTCCACGAAACTTCAATTTTTTTTTTCCACAATCATATGATCCTTCCCTTCCCTTCCCGTGTGCTGCTTCTTTTTTTTTTTTGGGCGAATCCCGTGTGTGTGCTTTATTATTCAAGGAAATGTGAAATGAAATATTTATGTGTTGGGTTGGATAGTGGCGGGCCGATGTTTCTTATATATGGAACAATTCTATGATTATGAATGAATATAAAATCAATGACTCATGTGTGACATTAATTCACAATGACTCCCTGACCAAAAAAAATGTGTGACATTAATTCACAATTTCACAACATATATATAAAAAGTCAAATTTTAGACTTTCTCCAAAACAGAACTTTACATATTATACGCATCCTCACATGTCCATTAAGGCCCTCAGTTTATATTTTATATAAGTTCAATTTTCCCAATTATGGCCGCATATATTTGTATATATATTTTATCTTCAATGTTTTTGCATGTTTAATAATTTATATATTTTTAGTTGCATAATGAAGTTTTCCTTTCTCCTAATTTATATCTTAGTTAATTTGGGAGGAAAACATCAATTAATCTCCACAGCAGTGAGTTAGAGGCCTATGGCCTATATATCCTATCATCACCTATAATATAGGCATTCAAAGTCTCCCATCTTTGGTTTATTAAACAAGAATACAACATTATATAGTTGCTCAGTTTCCACTTTCTATGACCCATTTCTTTTACTTTCTTTTTCTTTTATAAAGGTTAATCATACATGTTCACTGTAAACGGAAGATCTTGAACTATCTAATTCACAAATTAACTCTTAATCATTGTGAAAATGAGCAATAGGAAATAGCAATATGTATGACCACAACCGTACGTTATTTTGGTCCATTTCTATACAACGAAATGTCTGACTACCTATATTTGTGTATACATGTTATTCAAATATATATATATCATCATGCATAGAGCAATTAAACATTAATTCCTAACAACTATATGAGTGGCTTAAAAATATATAAAAGTCAAGCATGTCATGTTCAAAAATGGTCGCCAAGAGATAATTAAAAGACAAATTAATACAAAAAGTCTTGGGAGTAAAAACAACTACCTTTGTTTGTGTCTATCATATGTCAATTAGAAATCTCCTATAGAATATATAGCTCGACGCACTTAGTTGGCGGTCAATAATAGGCGTGTTGATGTTGTACAATTAATCCATCTTTCAATTGTTGAAATTAATGCTCCCCTGTTCGAGAGTGGGCATTCACATGTATCTAATTCTAATCTGTCTCCTACATGTTTTAGATTGGGAAACAAGCATATTTCATCTTTCTTTAATTTTAGAAAAATTTTAATCTAAACATAGGCTATAGTTGGTTAAATGCAGTGGTAAAAATTGTTTTCAAGGTTCTACTACCATTTAGTTGATTTTCCATTAAACTTATACTTAATGAAGAAAACATGGACATATTTATCAATTTTGCTCAATTTTATGTTAAAATAGTAACATTGAATTGTCTAAGGATAAAAATTTTTCATAAGTGACTGTTGTGAAATTAAACAAAAGTTTAATACCATAAAATACAAATTAAAATTTATTAATCCAATTAAAAATAAAGCAAAAATTTGATAACTTCAGAAGTAATTAACCCCATACATACATGAACACTTAATGCCATTTCACTAGCCTTGTTACGTCTTTTTCTTAATCTAAATTTATAGGTAGTCTATAGTCCTATTGTTGCTACTGAATATTTTGGAGAATTATATTAAATATTGTAATAAAATATTGAGAGATTTTTTTTTAATATATATACTTGTTTTAAATGTTTTATATTTTGATAGATATTAATGCAATTATGACTTGTGTTTGTTGAACCTTGGAAGCGCATGCATGAGCATGAGGCCTCGGACTAGTTGTGACCCGAAGGCTCATTCGTAGAACCCCAATAATGTAAAAGGCCCATATCGAGGCCCGCCCATCCCATACAATGGTTGTAGGGTAGGAATGAGGAGTGTGCAGTGGAGAAGTAGGCAAGTGATAGAATGAGTGATTTGAACTGCCCCCACAAGTTTGCCACTACTGATGTATAATGGTAGTTGGTAAATACAGATAGGTGATGTGTTGTGAAAGAAATCTCTACTTTTACCATCAAAAACTATGCTTGTCCCCCTTAATTGCTTCTCTCATTTCTTTGTGTTACGTGTTTGTGTGACATTTTAACGCCTTCTTATTTGCACCTTTTTAATTTACAACTGGCATTGCTTCCTCAATCTTTTACTATCACTTTTTTTTTCTTTCTTATTAATTAATTTTTCCTTTCATTTCAAATTAAATCTGATTATGCACCACTTTCTTTCTCAATTTATTATATATATATATATTGTATATACTCATTATTCAATTGATATTAATAATTAATGAAAAAGGTCTATCAGAAAATCCCATATGCTATGCATCTATACTCCACCACACAATGACTCAAATTGCTGTACAAAAAGGGCATAGTGATCCACTGTATATATCTTTTCCGGACAAGCTTCTGCTCTGAGTGGCTCCCACCTCCCTCACCAAATAACAATTAATTAATTAGCTGATAGTATGAGCTAATGAAGAAAGCTGATAATTTCTTTTTCCTTTTTTATGCGTACGTGAAGGATGGATCCTGTGAACAAGAAAGCAGGATGATGACACACACCTATCGATTAATATTAATCTATCTTACCAAGAGTTGATTAGGTAAATGATGCAAACTTTTTCAATGACACTCAGAAGATAATTAATGAGTTCACCTGCAAGAAACAAGAATGAAACTGAAAAAAAAAAAAAAAAAAAAAAATTGTCTAACTCCCGCGTAGCAGCAACTTAGACCATATTTAGTTCATGAAATGAAATAAGTATGGAATGAAATTATAATTCTTAAGGAATAGAATATGTATTCCTAAAATAACTATTCTTGCTATTCCATACTTTGGTTCATGTCATATTCCATACTTTGATTCATAAATGACATTGATACCCTTATTAATGAATTTTATTATTAGTATCAAAATTAAATAGTCATACAATTTTAGCATGTTTTACATTAAAAAAAATTAACTATATAATATATAAAAAATTAGCATGTATATTTTATTTCTCTAAAATAATATAAATGCATAATAAATAAATAATATTTTAAAAATTTTAATCTTAAATATGCAAACATATAAAATAAATAGATTTCATATAATTTATGGTTGTCAAACCTGAGTTAAATTAAATTAAAAGAAAAAATATTGAAAAATCTGAATTAAATTATTGTAAAAAAAAGAAAGCAAAAATATGAATATAAAGAGAGCTTAAACATATAGAAGGGGTAAAAGTGGAAATAGTATATTTCAAGGGATAAATAATACCTATTTTTTAGTTTAGCAAAGAATGATTATTTTTCAAAATTAGAGAATTGTTATTTTATAGAATGGTATTCTATAACAAAATTTGAACCAAAATAAAGAATAACTAATTCTTATAAAATAAATATTCTACTCTTGTCCTATTTCGCAAAGCAAACATGGCATTAGAATTAAGTGAAGTAGCTTTACTATATATATACAGATTGATGATGATGATTGATGAGGGCATGAAATTAATTAAGATTTAAGCAAGCAAAGGGCAAATTGCTTTAAATAATAAAGGAATTAAGAAGAAAAAGAAAAGAGATGCTAATAATATTTTGTTTTGTTTTGTTGCTGGACGGAGTCGACACACAAAGGTGCAGATGGTCTTTTCCACAGTCCACTTTTGTTGGTCGGATGGAATTGGAATGTCTTTCCATCCCATCCCATCCCATGATTTTTATATTTATAAAATTAAGTGGAGGTGGGCGAGGCATGAAGAAATCATTGATTATTTTAATTTTTTTCAGAGGTATATTATATATAGCAAAGGAAAAGGGCAATGAAGCGTGCAAAAACCTAGTTCTTCTATATACGTACTCATCCATCGCTACTCTACTATATATGGCCCAAATAAAGCTTTTCATATGTTTTCAACAATGGATGCCTCTCTTGTTCTTTTATATATAGACATACATATATATATATTCCGCTTTCCACCCAGGCTCTGTACCTACCTTTCTCTAACACCTCTTTTAAATTCTTTTCCCTTTTTCTTTTTTTTTAGAAAAGAAAATCCCTATGCATTGCAATAATTAATAGATCATCGTGTAATTAAATAGAGTATCTATGCACAATATTGGAAGCCACAATATTTGACCCTTAATTTGATCACTCATGCTAGCTAATCTGAGCTACTGGCACTTTGCTAATCTGTTCAGTGCTTCTAAGAAGATATTTATGTTTATTTTGATAAGTATATTAATTAGTTTATAATTAACATCACAATACAATACATTAGATAGCTAGAAGCACTGAGAATCTATAATTAATGCAATATATATAGATCAAGGACAGGAGGATGATCTAATTAATAATATTCCACGAGGCCTTCAATTATTATATATAGGAAGGGTAGATCACTAATTGGCCTTCAGCAGACTTGAATGCCTAGCTAAGTCCTAATTATGATATCATTAGCTAGGTGATCCATAAGATTAAGAAGGGCAATTCATATATATATATATATATATAGCTAGCCTAGGACACCTTATAGTAATATCATATATATAAATTAATTCAGAAGAGATTACTGGTAAGTTAATTGAAAAAGAAAGAAAGAAATTTATGCTTTTTCATCATGGAAAAGTTTTCATCATATTAAATCAGTGCTACAAAACTTGCAGACAAAGTTTGCAGAATCAAAAAAGGCTGCTTCATCATTATAACTTGTTCAAATATTGTTGGCTGTAAAAACCTTATATACTTTGGGAGGACAAAATTACAACTACAAAAGGTATAGATACGCACAGGTATAATTAGGTTGATTAATTAAGTAATTAACCATGGCATGCATAATTAATTAGTCCCTGATATATATCATCTTGTCTTTGGTTAATAGTTGGATTTATTTTCCAAATCTGAAACTCATACAGAAGTTGTTGAAATAATTCAATATAGTTTGAACTATAAAGTATGTAAATACAGGAGAAATGTGTACCTAACTTTATTTTTATATAAAATAAGTAAAAATTATGATAGAGTGTGACACAGGTATAAGTACGACCGTGTTGAGTTTATTTGATGTAAAATAAGTTATTTGACAGTGGCCGATATGGTTGGAAGCACATATATGTTCCAAATCGTGTTGAACAAGCATTTCATTTAGAAGCCAACACGGTTTGAAGCACTGGTGTGTTTCAAACCATGTTCAATGGGTTTCATTCTTTTAGAAACAGGCATGGACAGAAGAATATGTACGTGTTACAGGGTGTATTGATAGATACGGCCGTGGTATGTTTTGAAAATTATATGAATATACTATTTTTGAGTTGTAACCATTCAATGAATGGTTATGACCTTTTTATTGAATAATTATATCTTAAATTAAAAGATACATATAACCTTAAAAATACAGTGCACATTAAAATGATTGATGATTAACTTCTTTTATCCTTTCTTTTACATTTATTATATATTTTTTAAAAAAGTTTTAGGAAAAACTTTAGAGATTTTGTGCTATAAATTTTCAGACTTTATTGGATTCTGAAAGTGTTTTGCCATAAAAAAACTCAAAGTAAACATATAATCACGCCTCAAAGCGGGTAAATAAGTATATGTGATTAATTAATTAATTTGGGGAAGGAAGAAAGGATAAAGTTTTATGGAAGGTGGAATGATATCTTTGAATAGGTAAAAGGCATTAAGAGGACAGGGAAGAGTGATTGGGTCTAATCATTGCCCCGTGCATGCTCATGCTCATGCTCATTCTCATACTCATACTCGTGCATGCCAATTGCCCTTCTATTCACTTACTGTAACCCACCCAGTGCGTCTACGTGCTTCACTCAAATACACTTTTCCAATTCGCTTTTAATTTCTTCCTCACTCGCACAACACTCATATAAAAAATATATAATTAATTAATGTGAGATGGAGAGATTCCTTTTATATATTTCTTTTTAAAATATTTTTTTGACCAAAAAATATATATGATTAATAGACAAAGATTACATCAACTACATATACATATGGTATCAATATTCTTTCACAATCGGAGGCGGACGGAGGGTCCAATCTTCGGCGAGTGCTTCCAAGAATAGACCCCACAGTCCCTCGTGGGCAGAATTATTGCCTGCCCACAATTCCCAGGCCCACGTCCCTCGCATTCGCAATTTCTTTTCTACTTGCTTTCGCTTATTTATTGGCTTTACTCCTCATTCCTCTCCTTATAAAATATTTCTCTTCTTTCTTCCTTTCTTTCAGCTCCCTCCCATTCCCATACTACTCAACTCATCACTTACTCATACGCATATTCTATAGTCTATACTCCCTTTTTATATTTAATTTTTAATCGATCTACATTAATATTAATTTCTGACTGAAT
Source organism: Mallotus japonicus (assembly GCA_949634005.1). Taxonomy (NCBI): domain Eukaryota; kingdom Viridiplantae; phylum Streptophyta; class Magnoliopsida; order Malpighiales; family Euphorbiaceae; genus Mallotus; species Mallotus japonicus. The sequence goes on along the minus strand of CATIWK010039998.1, from coordinate 2,731 downwards.
TCCCATTGTACACCCACATATTTATATTTAGTCAGCTAATCAGTATTCAGTAGTAGTGGACTAGTAGTACGTAGCAGACACAGTAGTGATCCAAGGTAGCATGAGGATGATGATCGACTTGGGCAGCCAAAGAGGTTCTCTCTCCATAATCGACACACCAACCTCAGTTGACTGCGGAAGAGAAGTTCGACTCCGCAGATCCTTTAGATCCCTTGTGGAGTGCATGGTCCCCTGCTGTGGCTTCCAACCTTCTGATTCCTTCGCCAGCGACACCGAGTCCACTCACGCCTCCACCGTAACCGGCACTTTCTTCGGCTACAGGAAGGGTCGCGTTAGTTTCTGTCTCCAAGACGACACGCGCACCTCCCCTCTTCTACTTCTTGAATTCGCAGTCCCCACCGCATACTTAGCCCGAGAGATGCAGTACGGGTTGCTTCGCATAGCGCTCGAGTGCGACAGACAAAAAGAGCGGTCCAGCTTATGCTCCCTCTTCAACGTGCCGGTGTGGTCCATGTACTGCAATGGCAGGAAAGTTGGCTTCGCAATAAGGAGGCAGATGACAGCGAGCGATGCTGGAGTACTGAAGATGATGCAGTCGGTGTCTGTAGGTGCTGGGGTTCTGCCTGTGGCGCCCAAGTCAGAGGATGGAGACCTCATGTATCTACGAGCTAGTTTCGAACGAGTTATAGGTTCTGCAGACTCGGAGTCGTTTCATATGATTAATCCTGTTGGGAGTTCAGGCCAAGAACTCAGTATATTTCTTTTGAGATCATGACACAGTTTCATATTTAATTTTTCCTCTCCACTTGTAAAAGTAAAACCAGGTGCTAGTTTTTTTTATTATATGGATATATATGATTATGAATTAATCTAGCTTCTTCTTAATGCTCAACCTCAACCTTGTATAATATAATATATTCCTTTTTTTTTTACAGTCTTCAATTCTCATCCTAATTAGGATGAGATCTAATATTTGTAATCCATCTCTACCACTTTTTTCTTTTGCCCCTTTTGTTATTTATTTAATTTTCAGATATCTACTTCAAACATAATTAATATTGTATATTAGTAGCTCATTTTGCAACATATATATATATATATATATATATATATAATGTAGTAGTGATATAATATTATGGACAATGATATATGTCACAAAAAAGAAATTGAGAGATGATGACATAAAATAAAATTTTCGGATATTACTATTTTTTTTTTTTAAAACGATAGACAACACTATTCGGAATCATTTTTCTAATAATATTTATGCGTACTAAGCTAGCTAAGCGCCCAACTTTTTGAAAGTTACTTAATTAGTACTCCTTCGGTTTCATTCCATTCCAATTGTTTTTTAAGAAATGTTCCAAGACAGTTACAGTGTTATCGTTACCCGCATAAAGACAAAAAAAAAAAATTGTTCAATTTCTGTCCCCCAATACAAGGGGGGTCATAATTTTTTTTGGATGGGGGGTGGATTTTGGGGATTTCACACTAATTGAAATAATTGTAATTTACATTAACTTTTAGTCTTTTTAAAAGAGAGTTATATAGTTATTTGTACCTATAATTATGTCTATTAAATAAAATTCTTAATTTTTATAACATTATCTTAAAAGACAATTAAAATGGAACGGAAGGAGTAGTCTATATATATATATATATATATATATATATATATGTCTATGGTAGCTTGCAAATTTGAGACAGGCATGCATAAGTTGAGCAGGCCCAAGAAATTAAGGTTGAATGTTTTGAATGCATGATGTCCCATTGGAATTGGTGAAATATTCTCATTCATGTTTGCCATTATTGCAAAAATAGACTTCTTATTTTTAATTGTATTAATTACATGATATTCTTAGAATATCTCCAATAAACTTTTTGTTTAAGTAAAATTTTTTATTTTAAAGAGTGAAACAAAAAAATGATTTTCAATACACTTTTTATATTTTTATTTTAAAGTAGAGAGTTGGTTTGACTCTCTAAATATAGAGAGTCAAACCTCACTCTTCACTCTAAAATATTTCAATTTCCAATGCAGAATATTAATTGATATTTATCTATTTATTGAAAATAGGATGTGTAAAGTCTGGTTCAATTTGGACAATTTAATTTTCCGAAATTGCTTTAAAATATCTAAAATTTAAAAATTAGGCTCTGAAATTGCTCCAAATTTTTTATTCGGAGATCGATTATTCTCCCAATTAAAATTTTCGGTTTAATTCTGTTCAGAAATCGGTTGTCCTTCAATTTAAAAATAAATAAAGTTATAATTCAAATTGAACTATCAAACTATGAACCATTTCATAATTTTATCATAAAATTAAATGATTGTTTTATAGTTTTATTTATCATTATTTTTACTATGAGAATTTTAATTAAAATTTTATAATACACTCTAATATACCATACAATTATTATATTTTTTATAAAAAATTTATATAAATAATATATAGGAAAAAGGTGCAATTTGGACCCTAAACAATGAGCCAAAGTGCACATTGGACCCTAAAAAACTTTTTTTTTAAAAGTGGAACTTAATCTTTAAGAATTCGAGCATATTGTACCCTTCTTTAAAGAATTAAGCCCTTTTTCAAAGAATTGTTACAATTAAGTCCAAAAAATCAAAATCAAGTATAACTTTAATGTTGATTAATAAAAATTAGTTTGAATAACAATGAAAATTGATGAAATTGGATTCAAAATATAAATTTATGAAGTTTTTAAAAAT
>CATIWK010039995.1:0-14854 GCA_949634005.1 Mallotus japonicus | reverse complement strand
ATATTTGGACATAAAATAAAGATTGCATAAATACAACAAACAAAAAGAAACTCTATGATACAACTACATTACCATTATATTTGGATACATTACCGTTTTTATTTTGCATTTATAATTTGGTATTGTTTTGGTTTTTTTTTTCAGTTTTTGATAATTTTTTGTTTTATTTTTGTATCATTTTGGTTTTTTTTTTTTGGTTTCTGATACATTTTTGTTTTATTAATGGCAATGTAGTTGAACAGAGTTTCTTTTTTGTGTGTTTGTTGTATTTATGCAATCTTTATTTTATGTCCAAATATTCCAGAGTATAAGGAGAGTTATTATTTTGATAATTTTCTTTGAATTTATTTTTGATTTATTTTTGGTTTCCGATTCATTTTTTTGTATCCTTTTGGTTTATGTTTCGTTTCCGATTCATTGTTTTTGTTTTTGTTTTTTTGGTTTTGAAGAATGTATATGAGAGTTTTGATTTTGTTTTGCAATATTATGTATTTATTATAAGAGGCGATTGGGCAAATCCATACATGATTTGATGAAGTTAAACTAAATAAACAATAATCATAAGTTAGTTATGGGAGAAAGTTTAGCATGTATATACATTAAGTGATAAGTAAAAAAGACTAAGGGCAAAATAAAAACAAAATGACCTAATACAACAAAATATGTACAGCAGTCACCTATATATCATAAAAAAAAATTAAAACAAAGCTATACAACACATCAACATATACACTACCATATTTCATGCTTTTAGAATTTGTATTCCAATCACTTTAAAATTTTTAAAAATTACTTGTCACTCCACTTTCCATTATATCAAGTACCATAAAATTCTAATATATATTTTTGCCAATTTAGAATACTTTACGTTTCTAATACAATAATTTTGTATATGTTTTTTAAATTTAGAATATTTTCTGTATATTTATTTAATAATAATAATATATTTAATTAAAGATAATAAAAATTATATATATATACATATATATTTGTTTCCATTGCACCTTCTTTTATAGACCCACTTCCTAATTCTAAAACACCAAGCAAATGGTTCAAAAGCAAAAGGGATGAAGACAAAGCTTATAGGTAATGGGTAATTGGTACTTGAAGGGCTGCACATGTATTTCCTTTTGCGGACCCATTTTCTAATTCTAAAATTTGAAACAAATGGTTCAAAACTCTTCACTCTCTACAATTAAATACGAACTGTCAAAAAATTACAGTTGCTAACTTTTCCTTCATTTCCAAAGAGTTTAAATCTAAGTAAATGAACCAACACATGGACAACACTCTAATCTACAACTATCATCACATCTTATCATCCTTCAAATGTAGGCTCTATTCAGTTAAATTTGGTTATCTGTGTATCTACCTCAAGTTTCTTATTTGTATCTGAAAAAGAGCTACTCTACAGTGATTAACTACCACTTTTTGATGGTCATAAAAAAAAAGGTTGGTTACATTTTTTCAGCATATAATTTTCTGATATAATTATCATACAAAAACTGAAATCTTTGGGTGATTTTTTTCTGTTAGGTTAGTCTAGATTGTGATATCCCACATCAGTTTGGAGGGGGAACGAAGCATGCCTTATAATAAGGATGTGGATACCTTCCACTTGAGGCGCTTTTTGGGTTGTAGCCCACAAAACCGTGTGCTCTAAGTTACGAGATAGGGCTAGCCTGTGAGCAAAGTGGACAATATCTCAAGCGGGTGGTCTGGGGCTGTTACAGTGGTATTAGAGCCTGGGCCCGAACCGTTGTGCCAGCGTGGACGTTGGGCTCTTTAAGGGGGATGGATTGTGATATCCCACATCAGTTTGGAGGGGGAATGAAGCATGCCTTATAATAAGGATGTGGATACCTTCCACTTGAGACGCGTTTTGGGTTGTAGCCCACAAAATCGTGCACTCCAGGTTGTGAGTTGGGGCTGGCCTGGGAGCAAAGCGGACAATATCTCAAGCGGGTGGGCTGGGGCTGTTACATAGATATGCTAAAGAGGAAGAATGTTCTGTTATACATTTCAGACCTTGATATCCTATTATATAGACAAACCATTTCTGACCTTCCAACGAGTGGGAAAAAATAACACAAAAAAGCATCTCTATAAAGCAGATGCAGCTTTAACCCATAAAGAATAAACCCCATAATTTTTCACCCTGTGGCACACGGGATAAGATATATCATACACAGAATGCAATAGATCAATAAACTATTTTAATTGAACCATTGGCTAATTTTAGTAAGAATAATTCGACAATCATGATAACATAAAAAAAAAAACAGATCCCATTATCAAGGAGCTTTTCCTTGTTGCAAGATAGAGCATAATTCTGCCACACATGCTTGCTGCAAACCCAAAAAAGGGCAAAAAGGGCTACATTGTAAGTTCATGATTCCTGAATCACAGTGGTGTATTTTTAGCATGCATGAGTAGGGACCAATTAATTATAAAAACATTAACAACATTGGATTACCAAGAAATATGGCGATGACCCATCTTGGATTGCTCCATTTCAATGACTTTATTCTTAATTGCAAGCTTCAAATCCTTAACCGTTGCTGAATTCATCACAGCCACATCTTTAAACAAAACAAATCATGTAGTTAGCAAACAGATCACGCAGCTCAGCTCCCACACAAAATGTTTGTGAAAATACCACAAAGAGAAGGACGCATAGAGCCATTAAGTACCAAAAAAGGTGCCATCTAATTTAAAAATAGAAATTCGCATGGCATTACCAAATTCAAGGTTGATAAGTGTATCAACATTAGATAAAGTGGGTCTATTCGGCACATCAACGAGAATTGGATCATCTAAAAGAGCTGCAAGTGTTACTATAGTTTCGCCTTCTTTACACTTCTATTGTTGTACCCAACTTCTTTATTCCCAGCATTGGAACTCAATTCCATCTTCTATAAGAGTGAAAAAAAATAGGCCTACTAATTAAGGTTGGAGGTGCTTGTAGTTGCAAGTTGATGAGAAAAAAAAAAGCGAAACCAACTTTCTATAGAGGGGAGAGTTACTTCAAAATAGGAGCAAAAACCAATCAAAAATGAAAAATTGAAAAAAAAAACGGAAGAGAAGAAGAAGAAGAAAGGGCGCAGAAACACGTTGTTCAGTAAATAAAAGGGACACACGTGTAAATAAAATTTCTAAAATCAGTAAATAAAAAAATTTTGATATTTTAGTAAATAAAATTTTAAAAGTACCTATTTGTGTAAATAACTCAAACAAATCTGGATGTGTTCTTTAACCAAAACGTTTTAGAAGTGTTTGTTTTTAGTTTGAACTAATTTTCCTTAGCTTAGTTGACAAGCAAAATAATTCCTTTTCTTTAAGGATTTATTTTCTTATTTTTTAGGGTTTTTTTTAACCTTATCTTTTAAGCATTTGTTTTAAATTAGGTTTATGGTTAAGAATTCTTATAAATAGTTTATTTTGTAGCCTATTTTGGCAATCTTTTTCATTGATTAAAATAAAATGACGAATTTTGTTCAATATTCTTTGCGTTTTATTCTTTGAACTTTCCAAACAATATAGATGATTTAATTGTTCACTTGTCTTATCAATTAGAACATCCATATCTAGTTGTGGTGACTTCCTAATAGGTAGAGTTCTTAGTTGTTAGATAATTAAGGGTTCTAGTTTCAACCCGACTTGTTTCTTGGATGATTTAAGGTGTGGGTTTCAATATATTATTGCGGATTTTGTTTGTTAGATAAACCTAATTTGCATCAACTTTGTTTTCCCTTCATTATGTTTTGATGCTATTTTTGTTATTTCCTGTTTGTTTACAACTTTATATCGTTGGATGGATATATTTATGCTAACCTTTGTTTTTCATGGTGTTTATTAGACACTAAAATTTGATTTACTTTTCTAGCACTTTTTTCTTTTGATGTATTTACTAGGAAAGTCATGTAAAATTATAAATAATTCTCATTTTTGTTTTATTTTGCAAATGTATGTACATATATTCCGTAATATCGAAACTAGAGTGATATGAAATTTGTAATGGGTATTACCTAATAAAAAGTAACTAAGTATAAATGACTTCTCAAATTCAAAATCTCTAGCGAGGACATGATTTTCGCTCAGTATCGAATCATGAGGTCTTTCAAGAACTCGACCCACGTACCTCCACGCTTCTTTATTATTCCATGGCTCATCCTACTTCTGTGGATGCGCCAAATCCTATTATTTATCCAAATTAATTAATTATTTTCAATAAGGAAAAATATTAAATGTATCTCACAACCCAATAATTGTCTTGCAAAATAATGATGAAAGGAATACCCAACCAAAAAGCATGTATTTAGGAGACTCAAATGATGATCAAGTTAGCTCAAAGAGGGAAAATAAGAGGAAGAAGAAAGAAAAAGAAAGAACCTCCTCCCTATAATTCTCAAGCTTTTATATGCTTGGTAAAGGATTGGTCAAGTCGTGTCTATCAAAATAATAAAGTCTTCACCCTTATATATATATATATATATATCCCGCCACAATAAACTATCCAGACAAATCCACATTGGATGTGGTGCATAATTTTCCTTCTTGAGCTTGTGGTGTGGGTACAGCAGGACTATCTGAATGCATGCTACAGTGATTTATGGCGTCCACTTTAACCGAACAGAACTTCTGTAATTTTCTTTTGGCCAATCATGCAGCAATCATCCTATGTTTACTATATTAATTCATCGCATACCAAATTCAACCCAATATTTGAAAAAGTACATAGCAATAAAATCAGAGCAGTCAATTAGTAAAATTAGATATTAAAATCTTACAAGACAAGATTTCCCTTCTGAATCACCTGGAGCATTCAACTGTTACAGTAATGATGATATTCAGCTCCTATTGTTAATTACTTTCAGGGAAAAAACATTCTGAATGAAATAACAAGAATTTAACACAAAAAGTTTCCTCTTGATGCTGATACTTGTGAGCAGGTCATAGTTCAAAGTAAAAGTAAAAAATCTTTATGAGAATGAAACAAGTCATATAATTCAATGCTTTCAATCATGACCATAGTCGACTTCATCACCAGCCTCCACATCAGATAAATCATGTCCACCCATCATAGATAGAAAGAGTAGAATAGCAACCGCCTGTGCTGCCAAAAAGTATTTTGCTCTTTTTCTGAATGTTTTCTCCTCTTCAGTCTTTTCCCGCTTGGGTTTTCTTTTAGGTTTTGAGCCTAACAACAAATAACATGTCGTTATACATCAAAATTGCATGCGAAAACAAAAGCCACCAGCATCCATCTAGCCACGGTATCCAAATTAATTTTTCAACGACTAGAAAATAAATCACTACGCTGTGCTTGTAAATCTATCCACAAGTGGAAGATTATTTACAGATATAGATAGATACATAGATACATAGATATAAGTCAAGAAGTTGAAAATGTCTTACTAGAATTTGGAGGACCTCTTCTTAAAGTTGAAGTATCTGAGTGGAATTGCTGGGCAGAAGATGATGAGCAGACTTCCAAGAAGTCTGTCTTGAGTTTTTCAGCATATCTTACAAGATTATGATGCTCTAAAAGTGAAGACTGAAGAACTGACGTTCCCTAGTGGCACATAATTGCAATGATCAGCTAATAAGGTAAGAAGATTTAAAGAAAAATAAACAAATAAATAACATACAAAATGAAAAATTAAAAAAAAAATAGAAATCTTGCATTTTATGAGCATACAAACTGATCTAAACTAACTTGGCCTTGATTTCAAACTGATTGGAGTCGGCCATAATTTCAAACTAGGACTACGTTTTCAAAAAAGTATTCAAAATCTCTTTCCCTTTTACAAATCTGATGTTATCCCAAGACACTCTTCACCCCCAAAGTGCACTTTTCTCCTAGGATTTCAAATTTCAGTTATAAGCATTCAAATACTACAGAAGATTTTAAGATTTGAGTAAGAGATACATTTGCATCAAAAAAAAAAATTCAAATAATGTATGCCAGTTTAATTTTATTCATGGTCACTAGATTTATTATGAAATTTTAGAAATGTCAGTTAAACCTAACTTATTAAAGCCACTCAACTTTAATTGGTACTTTGAAAAGGTCATTATTACCAGGTTCCGTCCAAAATTCAGTCATAATACTTGTTTAATCTAGTTGCAGTATCAAAGGTGAGTAATAGGACTTAATTGATTGCACATTAAATTCTTATCAAATTTTGAACTTATTAGGTTACATTTGCAGTATCAATAGTAGTCACCTTTGCAGTATGAAAGGTAGTAACACATTTACAGTATCAAAGGTGAGTAATAGGACTTAACTGATTGCCACATTGCCACATTAAATTATCATCAAATTTTGAACTTAGTAGTAGTAATAGTAGTATAGCAGTAACAATGAAGTACACTATCTAGACCACCCTTTTTTCAATTTGAAATGTTACTATGTAGATTTTTATATCCAATACAACTATAATCTTACAGCTTTCTCTCCTTGGTTGCACCACTTAGCATAATTAAAATGTTTACTATAAAGTTTAAAACAGAAACATCAAACACAAATTAACCATTATCTTTTATCAAGAAAAGATTATAATGTTTAGGTGGATAAAGCATTGAATCAAGAAAGAGATCAAATTGAATCCTCACTTCCTCTAACCTTTCAATACAGATATGTCACTTAAAATAAGCATTAGCTCTCTCATACCAATCCTACTAAGTGAAACTAACAATTCCTTTGGATCATTGGCTTTTCATCTCATCACTGTAGACAACAACTGAACAAGTCCCATTACTCCTTTTACATAATGGGTTTTGAGAATCAGAAAACACATACAATTTGCTCATTGTGTAAACAAAACAGTTTCTCACCGCTATTACATTCTTAGCAGCCATTACTGTTGTCAGATAGAAGTCCACTAAAAAGAATTGCTCTAGTTCTTGTTAAACTTTTGTGCTTCTCTCTTATAGTATTACACTAATCATTCACAACCTCTAAATATTCAAGGATGCAATTTAACTTTTCTTTCCAAAGATAAAAACTCACACACATCCACACTTAATCTTTTTGGATTTTCCATACAAAGTCTAAGTAATTATTAAGAAAAACTATTTTTAGAATTTGTCACACCGCCTTTAATGGTTGCACAATAAAGAATTTTGACATCATTTCAGTATCTTTTAAACTTGTAATGTGATTCTGACTAGCTATAATTGCAACTATGATTTAAATCAATTGTAGGATTTCTTCAAGGTTTTGAATATCATGTATTACTTGAATTCTAGCGCATATCCTATTAGTTTAAGCATTCCTTCAATGAGGAGTTATCACTTGCTTGCATTCTTTAGCACCTTGTCTAGAGCCTAGACATAAATATCTAGACTATATTCATATATTTTGCCATTTGTCCCATCTTTAATGATACTAAACCCAAGCATCTTGTTTCTCTTTCCAATCCCCTTCTTGTTTCTTTCTTTCTTTCTCTCTGGGCTAAGAAGTAAAACAGGGATACCCTCCAAATTATATTGAGAATGAACAGGATTAAACATTAATATAACAAAGCTCTAACACATCATTGAAAATCAGCGATTGATATCATTGTGAAAGCCCTTCTTAGTAGAAGCCCATCGAGAATATTAAAAGAACAATTTTATTTTGAAAAAATGGGCACAGCTGCACAGGCAAAGCTTAATCCCAAAAATTATTAAAAGAGTTCTTTACCTCCATTTCATTCCATGACTCTATGGTGGATTTTCAGGCTTCTGTTGACTTCCTTGAAATTTATTAAATTCAATATCTAAATTTGGGAAATAAATTTGACTATACAAGCCCCAATAAAATGCTTCAAAAAACTACATGCAAAAAATCATCTCGTATTGCACAAAAGGTACTGAACATATATCCTCATTGATTTGATTAGGTGGATTCCTGCACTGCCCGATTTCACTCAACTATCTAGTGCCTGCCTATTTCTAAACCCAAATGCCACTTTGAAGATTTATTATCATCACTTAATATTAAAATCATGTCCAAAAATTTACCGAACTTCTATACCATAATTACTACATTGGGGGTAGACTGGGTAAAGCCTCGCCCTTCAAGCAAGATCGATTGCCCAATACAGTTCTGCCGAATGCCTGCTTAAGACATCTTAAACAATAAACTACTCTAGCATATATAATAAGAATAATAAACTAAATAAGGCCTCCCAATTAGTATGGCATTAACGCCTAGTTGAGTTGAGTTGACCATTCATCTGGATTGCTGTCAAGTATCTGATTTATTCTTAGCACTACATCTGGCTATAGCATTTCTCCATATTGACATTGTACTGACAATATCCAAAGTCTTGGCAACTAAAATAATGTCATTCATACATGGGATAAGCCATGTAATCCCCTTGAGGCAGGAAACTAAATTCCTTTAACTGGGTACAAGAACTCATCCCTTTCCTTATAGTAGAAATTATTCCAAGAATGGATTTCTTCAACATTAAGATGCTTATTCATAGAAAAGTGTAAATTTAATAGTCATTACAGGAAGATAAAACAAGTAATTCATTGTCGTCTTCATTACAGGAAAAGAAAACTTCTCATTTTTATCCTGCTTGAATCTCTTTTATTTTTGTATTCTGCTTTTTTCCCTCGTCCGTATAAATGAGGAATTTCACAAAAGCCCACCACCTATGAGGGTTTTCATAATCCCTCGTTTTGAGATTTGTGTGAATGAGGAATTTTAAAAATGCACAGATTTTGTCCTATTTCTTCAGCCAAATAACGAATTTAGACAAAAACCATCGAGCTGACCACCACCATTTTTCTTAGCATAATCCAAGTTTTGTCAGCACATTTAACAATAGAAAGAGAAATTTGTAAAAATAATTTTTTTTTTTTTTGCATAGATATCTAAGAGAACTGCATTTATTTTTTTCTGTAAATAATAATTGAAATTAATCACACAATGAACTAATATCCAAATTCAGCTTCTGAAAAGATCACATGAGAAAATTTGCAAAAGGACTCACAGGTAATGCTTGAAGAGTGAAAAGCACATGCCCTAGGAGGAGTGCATCCAAACTTGATGGCCTACATGAAAATAATCACGAAATTGTGTGTCATTGACAGGTTAATGTTAAACCTAGACTTTAAATGACAATAGGAATACAAATAGTAAAGAGATCTAGAAGAGTCACCGGTCATCAAAGAGAAACTCTTGTTCCCCTAATCTAGTTGACAAAGCTCCATATGCAATTTTTGCTCTGTCATAAATCTATCCATAACCAACTTAGATATGTATGAGTACTTCAAATACAAGGAAAAAAAAAACAGAGGACCCAATCATGCCAAATGCATGATTGTCACTGGGGTGTGAAGACAGAGTGTGTGCATGTGCAAAAATCCAAAGCTAGCTCCAGAGAAGATCAATGATAAAGAACAACCTCTTTTTCTCTCCGTTCAGCATTCTCTTTTGTTATCCCAAGTCGCTGCTTAATGGTATATACTTGTTTAGAAAATAGAGCTTTTCCCATTAACCAAGGAAGGTCAGAATAATAAATCGTGAATGCAGAACTTCCATCAGACCCCAACCAGAGTTCATATGTGAGTGCATCAACAAGCCAGGAGCTAAGCATTGCTTTTATTGATATCCATTCCGGAACTGAGCAGAATTCAGTGTCCAAATTAACAATACCGTCTTGCTTCAAACATTGAATAACCCCGCCATTCTCATTATTATAGGCCACATAAGTGCCAGATTCAACATAAGGAATTTGATCTGGCATAGAAAGGCAGAAAATAATATATGCTTATGTTGATCTTGTTATGAATATAAATAATCAAGTTGCAAACAATTGCTCACAAATAGAGTAGATTCAAAGTTGGAGTGCACCTAACAGTTATGCAAATAATAAACTAAAAATTTAAGGTTCAAATGGAGATAAGAAAAAAAAAAAAAAGCAACATAACCCATATTTATAATATAGAATTGATACATCCAAGTCCAGCACAATGAAACAGGAGAGGGAGAACATGCATGTCACTGATGGAGTAATGCAAAGCCTCCAGAATCCATGCACCCAACAAGAAAAAACACATGGAACTATGGGATACTGGTTATATATGCAACAGTATATCTGTTTGCAGAAATTAGCCATAAAAAAAAGTGATAGCCCTTGAGTATTTGACACAATTATAGTTTAGTACGCCAATAAAATCAAATTTAAGTGTAATAAAAGTACCTAAAATACAAAAAACATAAATTAATGCCTGAATGAGAGATCCATAGTTTTGTACTGAATATCATGGACAATGATATATGATTGTAAGACATAACATGACATGCCGCCTTATGACTTGGATAACAATGTCACGGAGACACAATTCCAAATCATTGATTAACATTATTTATTTTCTTGCATATTGTTAGGGATTAATGGTCAAACAAATCTTGAACATTGTGAGCAACATCAATCTTAATTTATTTATTTAAATTTTAACATTTAGGACAAAAGCTATCAATTGTACCCAAGGGTAATGCAGACAACGCTGTTGTTGTGACAGTAGACTGCTACTACTTGCATTGGATGGCATCTCCAACAGGTAGCTGTGGTCTAGGCAACTTCAAGGAAGGGTGTGCATTGTAGAAAGCTCATGTGTGCCTTTCATTGAGGATGCCTAGACCTCAGCCACCTGTCGCCAACATCTGATGCCAATAGTAGCCTACCACACATATTGTGCTCCCCCTTCTATGTTAGCTACAGTTGTAACGAAAATTATTAACTTATGGCCTGAATTGCTATAAATATTATTACGTTGCTCCTTCAGAATTATTTGATTGATAGAATAGCAACTTTCATTACTTCATATACTCCTTGATGATAGCTTGTCTCATATCCCCACCTGGACACTAAAAAAAACAACAGAGTCCGAAAACAAAGTAGAAATTGGCATGCATTTCAGTTAAAGAAATTGATTAAGAACTGGGTTTTGCAGCTTTTATATCTTAGGTTTGCCGAAACAGATTTACATTGAAAAAAAAAAAAAAAAAAAACAAAAAAGCAAAAACGTGAACAGGAAAAGGCTAAAGATGACTCGTCATAAAATATTAAATCCAAAAGAACTCAATTTTTTAAATTTAATTCTGATTAATAAAGCAGAGAAAAGGGTACCTGAATCTGGATAGGTAGAATTGAAGTTCAAATGGAAAGCGAACCCAGCTAACTTGAGATAGATGAAGACAGGCAAGCAAACTGGGCAAGCCGTTGGAAGTCCAAACAATGGTTTTCTAGCAACAAGACTGTACTCTTCTCTCTCTTGAGATTCTTCCATTTTTCTTTCTTTCTTTTGAATGATGTAATTCTTTTTCTTCGTTTCAGATTGATTGATGATGGGTTCTTGTAGGGTTTTTCAGGAACTAGAAGACAGGGGTTTTACCCTTTTATTTAAAAAAAAAAAAGAAAATTATATATATTTTTTATCCTTTACAAGAAACGACTTTGGGCTACCCAGAAATTATATATTTTTTTTTATCCCTTATATTAGTATCGGCATTGTCGTTTTGATATTTCAACTTGGGCTGTGCACGGGTTCTAAATACTGGAACTGTTATAAAAAATTGAACTAAAAATTTTTAAAATCGAAAATATTCGTTGATGGTTTAACTTTTCCAAATCAAATCATTCTGAAATTTTTTATTGGACAGATTCAGAGATCATAAATTCTCTGAATTGAGAACCAAATTAAATCGTCCAGAACTGCACTGACCCGAAGAACTGAAACCGGAACCAATAATATATATATAGTTCTGTTTGTTTGTGGAAAATATTTTCTCTTATTTTTAAGTGTTTGGATTATTTAGGGAAAATAAATTAAAGGAAAATAATGTATCAATCAAAAGAAAATTATTTCAAAACAAGGAAAAATGTTTTCCCATTTTAAGGATTGGAAAACATTTTTCAATATTTTTTTCAATGTTTTCTCTCCTCATTTATTGTCTTTTTCAGTGTTGCAACCAAACATAGAAAAATATTTTCTTTGAAAAATATTTTTTCTGAAAAATATTTTCTAGACAAAATATTTTACGCAAACAAACGGAGCATATATATATATATATTTGATAATATTAGAAATCTATAACTACGTGTTACAAGTAAAATTTAGTGCTCAGGCCTCTTGGCCTAGGTGGCAAGGCATCCGCCAAAGGGTGGCAAGGCATCCGCCAAAGGATGCCACCCATGACGGCTTGAACTCCACGGGCTTGGCGGATGCCACCCGTGACGGCTCGAACCCCATGGGCTCCCCCCCACCCCCCCACTCGGGTAAATAAATAAATAAATAAAATTAGTACATTTTAATAATTAATTATATTCAAATAATTTATTTTAGACAATCTATTATTAAAACTTGATGTACATTGACATTTTAAATACTAATTAATTAATTAATAGAAATAAAATAAATACACTCATCAACTAAATTTTTTTATAGTTATACGATTAAATCATAAAAATAATTAATTTACAAATAAAATTTTTACAGTGAAATTTATAATCATCTTATCTTATATGTTCAAACTATAAAATTATTAAAATATAAATATTAAAATAAAACTTAAAATAAAATTTATAAAGATGGTACAATTGTTAAATATACATATTTAATATAATATAAAAATATATATATTTCTTTATTATGAAATTGTTAAATATTAATTTTAAACATATAAATTAAAAATTAATACAAATTTTTGAATTTTGATTTTATTTGAACTGTTTTAAATCTCCATTTGCTCCGAATTGCTCCAAAAATTCGGAGCAATTCGGAGCAAAGACTTAAATTTTTGGAGTCGGGTTCGGAGAATTTACATTTTCCGAACTGCTCCAACCCGTGCAAAGTCCTAATGTCAACATACAGTTTTATCATTTCAACATCTGAACTTGTCAAAAATGCAATTTTGAAATCTTTATTAGCACACGTGGTACGAAATAACAAATCAACATGTACCTTGTTTTAAAGGTTTGACTGATTAAAAACTGTAAGTAAATGTGTCAAACTAACAAAAACATGGAATGGAAAATGTATTACGTCATTAAAATAGTGCATTTTAGACGAGTTTAAGTGTTGAAATGATAAAATTGCAAGTTGATGTATCAAACTGACAAATTTGACAAGTACAGAGGGTCATGGATGTATTATGCCTATTATTATCACTACCATAATGCTCTTGTACGGAGGGAGGGCATAAACTAGTCCAACCGAACTCAGTAATGGCTAGGGCTGAGCATAAGTCTAAAAGAACCTGAGTTGTCCCGAAAAAACCGAACTAAAAATCTCTAGAACCAAAATTTTATGTTGACTGTTTGACTTTCTCTGAACCAAACTGTCCAAAAAACTTTTATTGGAACGATTCCAAAGAATTTGAATTTTCCGAACCTAGATCCGTCCCGAATCGCTCTAAATTATACCAAACTGAAGAGCAAAAATAGAATCGATAATTTAATAGAATTAGAGTTATATATACATATATATATTATAAAGATTAACATTATATTGTAAAGATTTTTGCAATAATTATGTTCAATTTATTAATATTGGACCTACTAATTTAATATATAATGTAAAATAATGTCATTTTAATTATTTGAAATAAAATATTTCACTCAACAATTAAATTATTTTAGATCACAAAAATAAATATTAAATTAGTAAATAGCATTTTAGAATATTTATAGACACCCGATCCGGTCGGCCCGTAATAGGGGACGGACTGTGGTGGCTCAGTTTAGCCGGCCCGCAACAAGCCCGATGATGAGAACGAGATTCGAATGCAAGAAAGAGACCCCAAAACCTTTGAGAATTCCCTTAAAAGAGTCGGGCTCGTCAAACCAAGCCTTAGCCCCTAGACCTGCCCGGCCCATCCAGGCCCGGGCCCAGGAGGCGACGCCTCCTATCCAAGGGGCGATTGCCCCTTGGCAAGGAGGCGATCGCCTCCTCGAAGAGGCAGTCACCTCTTCAGCCCCCACTTGCATGCTGCATTAAATGCAGCATGTAATTAGCAGGGGGTGGGGTCCCCCATTCCTAATCTCCAGTTTCAGCACGTAAAGGAGCTTGATTTCAGGGCTTTAGAGTGTGAAAAAATGAGGGGGAGGTATGGTGAGTTGATGGGTGTGGTTAAAGGGTTTAAAAGAAGAGAGAATAGAGGAGAGAAGGGACTTTTGGAGGAGGACTCTTTGGGATTCTGGAAGAAAAAAAAGAAACTCATTTTCTGGAGGAGGAGAAGAGGAAAACTCAGAGGAAAAGAGGGAAAGAGGTAGCTTTGAAGAGCAAGAGGGGTGATTTTCCTAGAAGAGGAAGAGAGAAAGCAAGTCTAGGAGTGAATTCTCAAGGGAGAGGAAGGCAATCACTTGCATCAGAGCTAGATCAGAGCTCTTATTCAGTCTCTGAGGGTGAATCAATTTGAAAAGAAGCTTCATTAGTAAATATCTTCACTTGTTCTTCATACTAAAGCATTTAGTGTTTATTTGATTCATTTCTTGAATTTTCTTGCTATAACATGATATAAACGTGATTGTTATGTGAAGTAGCATGCTTATAATGTGATTTATTGAAGTTTCAGTTGGTTTTAGCACCTTGAATCTATGCATGTTTAGGTTTCTTTTGATAGAAGTCATTTAGTTAGCTTGCTGATTTTAGATCGCCCTGTGGAGGGGGCGATTCCTTCTCCTCAGGAGGCGATCGTCACCTGGCCAGAGTGCTTGGTGGCGATCGCCGCTTGTTCAGTTCGGACCGCCCCCTGAGGAGGTAATCGCCTCCTAAAGAGGCGTTAGCCTCTTCCCACTAGGCGATCGCCACTTGACCAGAAGGACAAGTGGCGATCGCCACTTGAACA
>CATIWK010039887.1:0-10510 GCA_949634005.1 Mallotus japonicus | reverse complement strand
TCATTTTGGAGCTAAATAGTGATGGCTAGATTTTATATAAAGCAACTATTTGGAAATGTGTTCTATATTATTTCAAAAGATGTTATTATTATATTTTCAGTTTACAAATGCCATTATATCAAGAGTGGATTTGATTAAGTGTTTTATGGAATGATTGTTTTTAGTGTCCATCTCGGGCTATGTGAGACGAGATGAGACACTAACTGTCCACCTCAGGCTACGTGAGACGGTGTGTGACACACGGTCAGGTTATCCAGAAAATTCTAAGTGAGTGGCCCTGTCTCAAATTCATGCACAAGATCGGGAATCAGTTGCTTCTATCCATACTGCCTACAAAGCCTTGTAGGATTGTAGAAAGTAGCAAAATGTAAGCCAGCTACTGGAACACAATACGTATAGCTCTAAACGGTTACATACTGCAGTCTCAACCATTAGCACATCCACTGAATCAGAGTATTAGGGAAAGTAACTAGCTAATTTCGAATGTCTTCTGGGATAGGATGAAGTTGCCGGGTGCGACAGTGCTTAGCTCTATAACGAGCAATATCTCTAGGACATTCCAGCAATCTCAGTTTCTCGCGAAACCATGCCTATGCAGATTATGAATGCAAGTAATGAGAAATAAGCAAAAGTGGCAAAAAAATAGTAAATGGAAAGGGATAAGAGGTAACTAACCTCCAACAACAAAGGACTGTCAGAGAATCGTCTTGTTTCTTTAAAATTGTCTAGCTTGATGATTGTTTCTACTAGGATAAGTGGAAAGGGGTTCAAACCCGCTTCTACTTGATCGAGAATGTGAAGAATTTTTAGGTCACAGTTGCCCAAAGGAAACACAAACAAGAATTGAGCATAGAGGCATAAAGCAATAATTCGAGGCCAATGCACTTCCTTGTTGTTTGTGGTCGTTATCACCTCCAGAAAAGTGTTGATCAGAATTTCAGAATTGAAAATATGACAGAGAGAGAACTAGGGAGGAAGATTAAACATCCTAGCCATTTGAAGTTGAATAGAATGTACATCCGGGATTTCGAGAGGAGGGACCGCAATCTGGCCAGTAGAATCGAGTTGACAGCCTAGAATAGCTTCGAACTCCTCGGGCAAGGGGCACAGTTTGACCATGTTAAACTTGAAGACATGTTTTTGAGGATCCCAAAACTGAGCAAGAACATGCAAAAATGAGAAGTTGATCCTCCTTGCATGCATGGATCGAAAGACGGATAGATGAAATGGCTCTAATCTAGCCCAAGATTCACCATCCAAGCTTTTCAACACTGTCTACAGCTGTTTTAGGTTTCTTTCAGTCATGGTTGGGTGTTTGGAATGTTATTCAAGCAGAGAAATAGAGAGAGAATCATGGAAATGAAGTTAGGGATTTGAAAGAATGGATTTGGGGGTTTTATAGCTGTAGATTGCTGCTGAAGAGGCGATCAAAGAGGCAACGCCCCTCTGAAGAGGCGACGCCTCTTCAACAGGATGAAGCATACCAACAAGTTCTTATGAATAAAATGCCTCAATTAACTCCAAAATAGATAGAAAATGTTATATCATCATTCAATGCAAAATATCATAAACTAAAGCAAATAATCTATTAGACCAAAAAGATAGCGACAGTTCCTAAAAAAAAATGGTCCTAATCTGGAGGAATCTGAGACCGATATCTACTCATCATCCTCAAGGTCATCATCTCTTTCATCAGTAGGATCGTCAGCACGGTCATCTCCGTCATCATCATGGTCATCTCCGACTTGCTCCCCAACATCCTCCTCCTCACTACCATGCTCCTCCTCCTCTCCGGTATGATCAACATCCTCCTCCTCACTGGCCTCATCCTCCTTATCATCATCCACTTGAACAGCAGCCAGCTGGTGCTCAAGAGCAGTGACCATAGGCCTAGTAGTATCAAGCTCCTCCTATCAAAACAATACAAAAGGTAAGAAATCATGAAAGCATGCATACATATAGATATGGGTAGTGAGATTTACCTTCCACATCTGAGTTGTGGACATCACTAAATCTCACTAAACCTCAATTACTCTGTATATGTACTCTACCTGCTATCGAGGCATCTACAATATTAAAATGTTAAAATTGACCCTGTGATAAGTCAAATCAAAGAACAGATTCAAGAGAAGAAAACTCACATGTGTGGAAGCCTCGGGGAAGAACGCAGGCTCTATGCTCCTGTCCAGTGTGAGGAACTAGTGAGATACCTCTCCAGAGGGCATCCAACATTGGATCATCAAATCTGGAGGGGTAGCAAGCTCGC
The DNA here is from genome assembly GCA_949634005.1 of Mallotus japonicus. Lineage (NCBI taxonomy): Eukaryota > Viridiplantae > Streptophyta > Magnoliopsida > Malpighiales > Euphorbiaceae > Mallotus > Mallotus japonicus. Next base: position 8,244 of record CATIWK010039887.1, on the reverse strand, counting down.
CTGCTATCATCTGAGAGTTAGAGGTGGAAGCTCCTCCAACAGCAGGTGGTGCACGGGTTGAAGGGCCCTCGTCAGAATGCATAACTCGAGCCTGCTGGCATGGCCTCTCCTGCATGGTAGGTCTAGTCTGAGCAGCTGGTGCTCTAGCTGGGACCTGAAGAACAAAAATCAAATCAAGCGAGTATTTTTCAAAAAAAGAAAAAAAGGGAAATTCAAGATCAAATGTTTAATGGAATTATTGCTTACCTGGGAGGTGGAACCAAGTATAGGTACTCTTTGCAAAAGATGGATCCGTGCGAAGTCCATATAGCGAGACTTCCTCCTCTCAAAATGCTCATCAGCATCGTACCCCTCAAAGGCCTGATCCAGCTCATCCCCCTCCAATAAATGTGCCCAAAAAATATGACGAGGAGGAGCAAGAGGTGGTCATCTCGCTCGAGCACCTCCATGCTAGGCTCGAACCCTCTCACCGAGGAACCAAACTTTGCAACCAGGACCTCGGAGTAACACCCTCTTCATGGAAAGTGGTCTCGAGCACACAATGACTGGAGACCATCCAGCCTCAGGACCCCATAAGTCCAGACAGATCTGAAAGGAAAACAAATAAGTGAATTGAATGAATAAGAAAATTACTAATTGTAATTTGTACTTGCAGGTATATACCCCATCAGATGTCAGGGAGTTCAGGCGCTCCCGATGAACATGTACTTGAGCCAACGACTTTCTCCAAGCTCGGCTAGGACCCTACTTCGACATAGCTAGAAAGGGCTTATTATAAATATGCGATATCCTAAAAACCAGCTCTAACTCCAAGGCCTAGTCCTACAAAAGAAATAAGCTATGTTGACAAACTGCAGAGATAATACATAAATCAAACTTGATAAAAGAAAAGAAAAGGGAGAAAGGCACCAGAACAGCATGGCAAAAGCCATAGAATCTCCTGGCTCTCCGTACAGTCTCTTCCATGCTCCGGTACAGATAGGCCAGAGCATAACTACCCCAATCGTAAGTGGCTACCAGATCAAGATCCCTTAAAAATGACAAGAAAAATAGGTCGATGGAACTCGTGGTGTCTGCAAAAAGAGTCGTCCCAAAGAGATAGATCAAGAAGGCTCTCACTACCTGATCAATCTGACGTTCGAAGGTGGCAACTATTACTCTCACCGGTATATAATAGCTCTTGATGGAGTCGATCTTGATAGTACGAGTCCCCTTCATGTTCGGGACCATACCCAACAGAAGCTTGATGTAGGCGATGCGGTCTAGTGATAGATGGTGCAAACTCGCATCCAGGGGAACAGGGTCCCCAACACAGGCAATCCCTGTAACGGCAGCAAATGAGACTGGGTCTAGAGTGAACTCGCCAAAGGGAAGCCGAAAGGTGTGAGTAGTGTCTGACCACCTCTCCATCAAAGTATGCAGAGGCTCATAGTCCGTCCACCCCTGAGAACCCGATAAAGCAAGAATGAAATCGGAGAAGCTAGTGTCGAATATGCGAGTCTTGATAGCGAGAGGGAAGTTATTATACCAAATACGAGCACCGCTGAAGTTACCAGCGCCCTTGAGTGTGTGGGCATCGAGCTGTCAGATGAAACAGGGAGTTGAATATTTCAAAATTTTCATATAAGAAATCAGAAATCGCAGATTACTGGTGAAGAGGCTACCGCCTCTATATGAAGAGGCGATCGCCTTACCGTAGAGGCGACGCCTCTTCTCTTAGAGGCGATCGCCTCTACAAGTCCTGCCTTCAAATGAAGAGGCGAAAGCCTCATTGAGGCAATCGCCTTATCATTTCGGTGATCTGGACAGTTTTTTCAATTTTTATAATTTTTTTCCAGTTTAATCACATGCATTTGATTTTTTTATGATTCATACATGTTTATAATCATTAACCCGATGTTTTTTAACCCTATTTACAGGAAAAAAAGCAAATAAATCAATCACTAACCTCTCCTGTAGCTAATCCACAGATATGGGATCGCGTATCAGCGAAAAGAGGGATCCCGTCTCCGAGACTGAGACCAAAGGTGCATAAAGGGTGTACCGTAGGTGCTACTTGATCCCATACGGGCAAATCTGGAGTCGATGCGGCGTCCATAGCAAAGGAAGGCTTTGAAAAAAGAAAGGAATTTGAGAGAAAAGAGAAACAGGATTTGAAAGAAAAGTGATTTGAAAAGTGAAAAGGAAGCTTATATAGGCAGGTCAAAGGGTAAAGCTGGAAAGCTTGTAGAAAAAGAAAGAGAGAGAAGGGTGAAGGCCATCAACCAAGTAAGAATTGGCCCATCAATAAGCATCTCCAGCTGAACTTAAAAAAAAAAAAAAAACCTCTTTCCTGAAAAGGTGAAGATTGTAATATTCCAACACACCAGATGTACCCCGAACACGACATGGAAAATCAAAATTTAATTGATCGAAGCATCAATTTATATTTTTATGAGAAGCATCTGGTGGGGTTTGAATCCCCGAAGTGCGCATTATTATTGAAGCGTCTGGTCAGGTTTGAATCCCCAAAGTGCGCATTGTTTAAGAAGCGTCTGGTCAGGTTTGAATCCCCGAAGCACATCTTCTTTACGTTGCTATTAAGTGTCTGGTCGGGTTTGAATCCCCGAAGCGCATCTTCTTTGCTTTCCCCAATGAGTGTCTAGTCAGGTTTGAATCCCCGAAGTGCACATCCTCTACCAATTAAAGATTAGGCCATGCTCGGGAATCACGTCAACTTATAATGAGTAACCGATCAGGCCAAGAAAACCCGAGGAGCACGGTTACATTTCAAAGTCGAGATCTGTGTCTGAAAGGCTCAGGACTCACATCATCTTTTTCTATTGAGTGAAGATCAAGCAATGCTTAGGAATCACGTCAACTTATATTGAGTAACTGATCAGGCTAGGAAAACCCGAGGAATACGGTTACGTTTCAAAGTCGAGATCTGCGTCTGAAAGGTTCGGAACTCGCATCATCTTTTTCTACAGAGTGAAGATTGATCCATGCTTGAGAATCACTTCAAATTATAATGAGTGGCTGATCGGGCCAGGAAAACCAGAGGAACACGGTCATATTTCAAGTCAAAGTTTGACCTTTCGGGTTTTAAATTTCCGAAACTGACAACCTAAGTGAAGCTTATAGGTTAGGTACGTCGTTCTCCCTATTCATGTTCATGTTGCTTTTTCAAAAAATTAATTTCATAAATCCGCTTTTTGAAAAACCAAAGGGGCAAACTGTAGACACCCTCAGTTTGGGCCCGCAATAAAAGCCCAGTGATGAGAAAATCTATATCTCGAATGCAAGAAGAGTTCGAGATCTTCTTAGAATAGATCCGAAAGCTTGAACCTAGCCCGACACCTCAAAACCAAACCCAATATTTAGCCCAAATACCAAGCCCACAACCTTTAAGCCCATTAGCCTTCACCCTTCACCCTTGGCCCAAAGCCCACCAGGCCTGGGCGAAGAGGCGATCGCCTCAACGATGAGGCGGCACCTCTTCACCCCAGGCATCGGTGATGAGGCATCGCCTGTTCACACCTATCCCCTGTAATAATAAATGCTATTTATTGCTGCATTTAACACCAAAATCCACTGTTATCTACACTACTCTACACATTTTTGCTTGAAAGGAAGACTTTTAAGGTAGAAATGAGTTGGAAAAGAGGAAGCAATGATGAGAAATAATTGGTGGAGATTAAACCATAAAATTATAGAGAGAAAGGAATAGGGGTTTTCGCCTAATTTTTTAAGGGGACTGGAATTAGCCATTATTCAAAAAAAAAAAAAAGAGAAAACAAGAGAGAAAAGATAGGAAAAATGTTCTTGAGAAAGAGGGAAGTAAACAAAGAGAAAACTAAGAAAGAAGAAGAAAAAGGTTGATCTTTAAACTTAAGGGGTCTAGTTCTTTGAAGGAGAAGAAGGCTTCTTGCATTCAAACCATCAAACAAGCTCTGAGGGCTTAGTTAGGAGCTCTATATGTTCTTCAATCAGTGAGAATCCTCATTTTTAGCGTTAAAACTTCTATTTCATATTAAAAGCATAAATTGTTTGATATCTTGGTTTATTTTTGGTATTTGTTATTTATTTGATGTTTTATTGAAGCATTATTGCCTGAATATGTAAATTATTAGGTTTTGAGTTCCTGGTTTGAGTTCATTTGAATAAATATGTGATTTGCTTAAGATTTAAAAAAGTGTAGTTAATAGTACTTGCTGTGTCTTTCATAGAGGCGCCGCCTCTTCACCTAGGCGATCGCCTCTCACCCAGAGTTCATCACAATTCTGCTTCAATTTTGTATGCATTTGGTATATTTTCGATATATTTCTTATATCTGATACATGTACAATGCTTAGTATTTTAGTGTTACAATGTATTTGTTATATTCTTGACTTGTTTAATTGTTGATTTGCTCAAATGATCAATCCATGTTCATGTGAATCTCCATGCCTATTTTATGCAAGTTCAGTTCAATTTATTTTGTGAATATACTGTTTATTATGAGGCTAACCGTATTTGTTGTAGGTTTTAGCGATTTCTTAATCACTATGTAATTAGTGTATTAAGTAGTTCTTGAGAGGTTTCAATTTGATGAATTATTGTAATAATTGTACAAAGAATTGTAATCCTTAATCCCTTTCCCCATTTTATTTTGAATGAATGATTGTAATATTTATTCTTTATTTGTTTAATTGCCAAGGTAATAAGCAAGCAAATGAGACTAATGTGCAAAGTCGGTAAAACAATAAAAGTGGAAGTGTGTGCAACCAACATTAATAAGGAAATAATTTAATACTCAAGTAATAGAGTACAAAACACAAACGGAGGCCAACCGTAAGGTTGGTTGGGCATTCCAAGCGCATACCCAGTTTCTGAACCCGATCTCTGAAGACGGCTTCTGCGTACTTCCGTGGAATCTAGTTGCTGTAAATGTGTCCCGGTTTTCATCTGGGTGGCAACTTCATCTCCTATAAATGGGCCCAAGCCCATCTTTGTATTTCCTAGCAGGCCTTGAGCTTGCACAGTGCTATGATCGCCAAACACTTGGGTGCGCGTTAAACCTCTGCCACCTACAATAATATTAACAATATAATTAATATAATATTTAAATAATATAATATTTAATTAATAATTATATTTTAATAATTAATTATTCTATTTGATTAATATTTAATGATAATATTTTAATATTTTAATAAAAATATTTTAATAAAAAAAACAATATAATAATTAATAATATAATATTTATTCATATATATATATATATATATATATGAATAAAGCAGAAAGTGACATCTAAGTTTTTTTGAATTTCGTGAAACCTAATAATGGAAAAGAGAAGGGAGCCTGATGCATGCAGGTGAAACGAAATTCAATCCAGAACATAGAAAGTAGGTGTATATATATATATATATATATATATATATAATTCTAAAAAAGAAAAGGTATGTATATATATGAATAAAGCAGAGAGTGACGTCTAAGTTTCTATGAATTTTGCGAAACCTAATAATGGAAACGAGAAGGCAGCCTGATGCATGCAGGTGAAATGAAATTCAATCCAAAAAATAGAAATAGGTAAATTAGGTTAATAAAAGTAAATAATGAGGTTAAATGGAATGTGGGGCTGACGCTTGACTAGGCACGCTAACTGGATCAAGTGAATAAGACTGGATATGTGATGTGGCAGTTGATGTGTGGTATAAATCCATAATATGCTTTAACCGGTCGCCATGTCACTAAAAAACCGCCAAGTCACCAATCGATGATCTTATAATTAAAGTTTACTTATTGAAAAAAAAAAACGAAGTTTGGTACCCAAATTGAAACTTAGTGAAAGTTTGGGTACCACCAGAATAATTAGGGCTATTTACCATTTTATGGTAAAAAATAAAATTATTTTCTAATTTGTAGTACTTTTGAAAGTATTTTCTTTTTTTTTTATGAATTTAGAAACATTTTCCTAATTTGTGATATTTTTGACTGAGATGGAGGAGAAAGAGAGTTGTTGTCCATATTGCCATTTGCACTCCAGCTGCAATGGTGGTATGCATATAATTTTTTTTTCTATTTTATTTTAATCCATTCCGCCTAAGGTAGTGGCGGAATGGAATGTCACGACCTGAACCCAAAAGGGCACGTGACCGGCACTAGGAATTGACAAAAGCATAAATGCTACCGAAACCCGTAGTAAGCCTTAGAAATTTTTCGCAAAATATAAACCAAATTAACACTAAACAAATAAAGTCATAAAATCCTCCATAATCAACTATAAATATCAAAACACATAAATACAATATCTCCAAATACAACAACAATTCAATTCAACACAAATTCCAAAATACTAATGATACAAGTTCTTATCTAACTACTGCGGTATCTAGAATTTGATTACAAAATATTAAAATCAAATACACATACATAAAGCTGCCGGTGAAGAATGAACCCGGCGCAGACGACCACTACCAGACTGACAGTGAGGTCCTGAAAAAAAAAATAGGTTGAGGGGAATCAGACCTCACTGAGTGAATCAATTTTATAAAATGCATGCTGGTTTTAAAACATTTATTAAAACTGTTTTTTAAATAAAATAGAGTAAAATAAATATAATTATTTACTTTACTAAAATATCTTTTTATAAAAATCTTTTCCAAAATTCACTATAACTTTAATACGGAAATTCTCATACAAAATTATATAAAATATTTCTTTTAATGGACAATTTGGTAGAACACCTAAACCATCAATTCTAATAGCCTTTCGGCTCTCTTTAATCCATATGACTGCCGATTTCCGAGAGCTAAGCTCCACTGAGCTACCAGCCACAGTCAACCACTTATTCCAATATTTACTGGCGGTTCCCGAGAGCTAAGCATCAACCGAGCTACTAGCCACAGTAAATAATCACTAATATCACGCCCGAGAGCTACGCATCAACCGAGCTATTCAATATACCATGCCCGAGAGAATACTCTCAACCAAGCTAAACGCATATTCATACTCTCGAGATTTAACTAGTGCACACGTGGTCTTAGTGACACCCACTAGGTAGCACGTTCTACTAATCTCTCCAAATTAATTTAAATCGTAAATAAATAAATTAAATGAATAAATAAATAAATAAATGATTTAAATAAATTAAGTAAATAAATAAGGCAAAAATGAAATAATTTCATTTAAAGCATTCTTTCAATGCTATTCATAATCATAAAAGAGATAATCATGCATATGGTACTAATAAATAAATTAATATAATCAATTTCTTTACTATTTTAATCACGTAAAAATATAATTTAAATTTTCACAATGCACATTCCACAAAATTAAGTCACAGGTTGAACGTGTTGGGCGACGCGCCCTCTGCTGCCCAAGTGCTAGGAGTTCTCTAAAATAAAAAATATTTATTTAAAATATGCTAATACAATAAAATAAATAAAATCCGTAAAAATTCTCAAAATTTATTAAAAACATGGAATGATAAGATTTACTCGATCTAAGACACAATACTATACAGACTCAGAATTTAACAAATATCAATGTCACGTTTTCGAGAAATCTACCGAAAATTCAACAGAATCTCCTTTGTAAAACGGACATCTCTCTACTAAATGTAGAACCATTCCTGCACGAAAACGACACTTCTAACAATCTCACAACTCAACAACTCGAGTTGGGTCTCACACAGCACTTTGTGCCCAACCGAAATCCACAATTCATAATAATAATAAAATAATATAATTTTCTTTAAAATCACCAATAATTCATAAAAAATTCATTTAACTATCATAATTCAATTTATTTTCATAATAAAACATAATAGATATTTATTTTCCAATAAATAGTAAAATTCATATTTATAATTGAAATTTAATAAAATCCATTTTCATATATTTTTTTTACAATTAATTTAACATTAATTTCAAATAACTATTCAAATCACTTAAATATATCATAAAATTAGCAAATAACTTGTTTAAGCTTAAAAACAATAAATACGTTTATTATTCTATTATTTTCCGAAAATTAATATTAATAAGTAAAAAAAATAGGAAATAAATTATAAAAATTATTTTAATACTGTTATTATTCAAAATCTATCTAAAACATAATAATTAATAATAAATGTACTTAAAATACAAAAATTACAAATTTATAATTATTTTTCCAAAAATTCTATTTTGGCATAAACTTTCAAAATTTCATAATAAAAAAATCTATACATAATTTTACAAAATTTCCTTCACAAAGATTAATCAACATAATATA
>CATIWK010039883.1:0-12227 GCA_949634005.1 Mallotus japonicus | reverse complement strand
AATCTTGCACACAGCCCCTACGTGGCAATCAAATCCCACACTTGACTCAGTCTAACAACACCCATAAAAAAAGTTCAAATAAAGAGGTTCAAACATGCAATAATATACAATGAAACAAAAACAAAACAAGGCGACAATATTTTAAGTCTCAAGTTTTATTATTTACCGAAACATAAAAGGTTACACAACAAAGACTCCTTAAACACACCTCGCTTGGTGTCTAATTTACCTAAGGTAAAATCAGTCTATATAACCATCATGACCGGTTACATATGGGAGTTACAAGGCCGTTTTCCCACACAAGCATATCTAATGTGTAGTTGATACCCCAACTGTATAGGGCCAAATTTTAAGCCTTATGTGCCAATAAAGATTGTCCACAACTACTTCCATATGAGTCAGCCATACAGTCCATGTTTTCAGCCACAACATTAGGTAACCGCCGATAACCGTCTAGCAGGTGTATGCATGTCAGCTTACCTTGCATGCACCTCAACCAGCCAATATATTCCACCAATCTACTTACATAGTCTGACTACTTGGGCACCTGCCAATGCTAGTCAACTAGCTTGCACCATGCCCGAGCCAACACCGAGCAACTTAGGCCTTGACAGCCCACCCAAGTAGCCTCATGCCAATGCCACTGTTCGCCTTGCCCATCCGCAAGCCTGTCTTAACCTTGCTCCAAGGACCAATGTGACAATTTTTTGGGCAAGTCTTGCCACCAAACTCAGCCACCAAGTTTGCCTCCCTTCCACCTGTGATATGCAGCCTTGCTCACTGCCTAAGTCTCCACTGTTGCTTTGACATGCCCATCTCCGCATGCCCTATTAGCCAAGCTTGCTAGGAGCAGCGCCCATCCTAGCAACCAACCATTGTGCTAAAGGATACCTAATAAATGACCAAATAATTATCGATATTTACTTTATTTTTTTTAGGTGCTTTCTATGATTATTTTTTTTTAAGTAAAGTTTAATTTATTAGTAAACACTGTTAAATGATGGAAAAGCTTATTTTAGATTCATTTAGATAAATTTTTAGCGTATTAAATAAAAATTATGAAATTTATTTTAAATTAGAAATATTTGTTAGTCATAACCAATTTTATAAATTTAATAAACTAAAATTTCAAATATGTCGAGCATATAAAATTTAAATTTACAAATTTCTACCCATAACAAATACGATGTAAAAAAATCATTAACCGAGAGGCACAGAGGAAATTGAAAATTTCAGAGAATGTAACAATTGATGTCAGTGCAGCTAATGTAACTAAGTAAAGTTATGATATGTTACAAAAAGCAACATCCGTGAATCAATTTCTCGACAAAGGCATTGTTCCTACATGCCATAACTAACTACTGAACATCCACCCAATTGAAGGGCACAACGCCCTGTCTGGTTAAGCACTGAACTACAAATTATCTCGCTTGCTACAGTCTCAGCATCGGCCTGTCCGTCGTGGTAAATTATCTTTTTTCCCTAGACTAGTTCGGAGTTAATTTTACAGCTTATTACAAAATACATGATTAAACATTATTTTCCCCGGCTTTTGCCTTTCCTTACATATCTCTGTCTCCCTACTTGTTGCTTCTCAGTCAAAGTGACATCATCACCCTTGCCTGCCCTGTGTTTAGTTCGTGGAGACCGCTTCGGCGATAAGCCTTCATGCTGCATGCTAGAACTGTTTTGAGAGCCTGTAGCTGCAGTATCACTCTCATTTACAATAGGCACTTCCATGTAAGATTCGCTTAGAAGCTCACATGTCCCATCAACAGGAGCATTTCTGGTCTTGTCATGGCCTGAATCAGCAGAAGTGTGCTTCTCTTCTGATGGCTTTGACTTTTGTTCTCTTTCATCTCCTTCATACAAACTGAAAGAGAAGGAATAGGTGTTAATCAACATCGATAACGAAGCACTAAGAAAATAATAAAAAGAGGACCTAGCCTCTTGTTCACCTGGATCCTGAAGGGAAACCATTAGCAGCAGCTGCACCATCCCTTCCTGCAACCTCCTCCAATGTAGAATGATTTATTTCAAGTGATCTGGAATCTGGGACGCCATGTAAGAAAAGTATGAGATTGACAATGGGCAGTACTTGCAAATCCTCCCCACAATTGCACAGAAGAAACTTGTCATTTTTATGTAGCATTTATATAATATGTCCAACATAAATAGACAAGTAAAATCCTTGTTTCATAAATAGACAGTTTATTCCATATTCATGGATCTACACACAGCGGATGAGATATGCATATCTCGCATCATCAGTGAAAATGATTACTTTAACAGAAATCAGGCCATCATGTTTAAATTCTTACCCTGATTATCTCCTTCCACGGTAGAGTTGATATGTTGGCATGCCCCATCAGAATCATTGTCGCCACTATAACATACATAGAGAGGAAATTATAGAACAGAAATAATGTTAGAACTTCCAATGGACAAGAATGGAGAAGAGAAAAAGAATCGAAGTAAGAGGGGAAAGCTTACTTTTGTGATGCAGCCTTCAAATCTTCTGAAGGCTGCAGTCTTTGTCCATGGACTGCTTTCTCTTCTAAGCCATCCTGCAAGCCTGAATTGTTTCAAGTAATGAGAGAGAGATTACCATAGGATAAAGGAATAGCCAAAAAAAAAAAAAATATCTCATTGAATAAGGAAGTGCACCTTCAGCTCTGTCCAAGATCTCTGCAGCTCCCAGATCCTTCATGGAAATCTCAAGTACATAGGTATGACATAATTGTTATCTTAATCATACAACATTAGTAAACTAAATAAAATGTGCAAAGAACAAGTATACTTCCATAAAGCTAAAACATACAGAATAGATTCTCTTCTTGATTGCCACCAGCTAGTTGCAATAAAATTAGAAAGACTAGATAAAATAAACAAAAAGAAAATTTTAGAGCAGATCTCTAATTCCAACACTCAGGTACCTGACTTCGTTCTGGAACTGAAGTAACCAGATCTGTTGGAGAAGATTCATTCTGCAATCTATCTTCAGCTATCTGTGAAACTATAAAGACAGAAAATAGCTATAAATAGAAACTCGAATAACCAAAATAGTTAATTCAAAGCACATTTCTGAGCTTCAAGTACTCAATTCCACTGTCCATAATGGACATCCATTAGATATGTACTGCTGTACATTTTATTTTTCATACCAGTTTCTGCCTTGTAAGCCATCAATGATGTAGAACTCTTATTAATATCTGATGCTAATGTGGCCCAATCAATTATTAATGATGGTCGGGCCCTTAACATTTCTTCTGTTGCCCTAGACCTCACTTTTCGTATTTCCTCCTGAATATTCCATGAACCAGTGGCAGAGGAATCCCTAATCAGCTGCATTTAAGTTTCAACATAAACAATACGGTAAATGAGTGTGATAAAAGAAATGGTAATGTAACCAATTCAAAATGAATGCTTATAAAAAACCCTTTAAAATGAATAAAATTGCACAAGTCTAGACAATTTTCCTTATTCTTTTTCTTTTTTACTTCTTGTTGTCTTTGCTACATCACAAGTTAAATTGCAACTAAGTACGTTATCTCAGTTCTCTTGCTCTATTTGTTTCGAACAAATCAAGACAGTTATAAATGCCCAAGCAACATTGAACCCTGTTGCAGCAAAGATAAATAATTTTGAAGAAGCTGTGTTCTGTTTTATCCTAAATTCTTAAAATAACAAATGATGGATAACTTTCATCATCTTCAAAAGATATAAAACAATGATCACCCTGCAAAAGCTGGGTGATTTTTTTTTACCAAAAGCAACTCTCAACAACTTTATTCACAAAGATCAAATCAAATCAGAAGTCGCAAACCACCCTTCGAGCAAGATAGTTTTATGTATCAAAATCGAAGTCCTACATACAATAACAAAGCAAAGAAAATAAATGACAATCCACATATTTGGAAGGGAGAGAGAGGACTAGCAAATGGCACCTTAGATGCAGACAAAGAATTGCCACCAAATGAATATGGTGTTTCTTCCTTAAAAAGCTGCGTCCTGACTGGTGATGGGGATAGCGACTGAATGTTGCTCATGGATGGTGAAGCCCATGGGGGACGTGCCCGCATGTAGGATTTGGCCAAATCTACTGGAGAACCCACTTCAACTTCTGTAACCTACCGTGCAAACATAAATTATGAGAATCAAACTGCATTATACTTAAAATAATCATTGCAAATGGTGCATTGTCCACATTAAGTGGCGTGAACCAATCAGCTCATAGCGGTTGTAGAATCATATAATAGTTTTAGATACTTGTGTGAATGAAACTAAGCATAACCTGTATCAAACATATGGCTAAAAGTAAATACTATAAAGCCGGCAGATTCCATCCACTGAGATTTAGATATTAGGGAAAGAACTACTAACATGAGGCAACATAACAGTGTTCAAAGTGCAGGTGCCGTACTCCAATGCTGACTTTGAGTTTGATCCCAACTTCTTCTCCTCAAGCCATTTTTTAGCCTCTGTGATGGCAGTACTGCAGAGCTGCTCAGCATCTGAAAAAAAGAGCAAAGCCATCAGTCAATCATAGTATTTGCAAGAGCAGTTTTTCTAAGTCTTTTGATATGTTTGCAAAGTGTTGAAAAAACAATACCATTGCCGGCTGTAGTACCAGGAATTTCAGGTAGCCTCCCATCTATGCCTTGGGTGACGGGAGAATCTACAACTCTCGATTTAATAATATAGGTTAGTCTATCGCATTCTTCCCTGGTCATAAGTGAACTCTAATTCAGAATTTGAAGTTAACCACGGTTCGGAAAATAAATTAAACCATGCTTTGGAAAGGAAATTTAAAAAAATGTGGAAACCATAGAACTGAAAAAATTTAAACATGAGCAGCCAAATTTCCTGTGAATGCATTGCATTGTATCAAAGATCCCACATCGTATTAGCAATTTTATAGGGAGAGAAGTAAAAAAAAAAAAAATCAGTATATCTATGAGAATTAGTACTAACTTTGACAGGAAAACAATAAACAAACATGAAAGCATCCATATGATAGTAACAATACACTTAAAAAGAAGTGCCAAATTACCTCGAAAAAGTTTCCTGTGTGAGAAGCCGTTCAATGGCACGCTTTGTTTCACTCTTCCACTCTATAGCTTGGGGAATAGAGCCATGCTGAGAGCCCTGTATTAATAATAAACATCAGTAATTCCCAAACCCTAAACACGCTCACATACAGAAGAAGGCATAAATGGCAGGTGACTACATTTTCCAACTTATTAGCATCTTGAGAAGAGATATCATCATCGGCATCATCCATATCAGCATCTGCAAGGATTAAAACAATCCATACATAAGCAAACTTTGCTTCTGCTTATTGAAGGTCGCACAGGTAGAGCAAAGTAGACAAAGGTGAAAACAAAAGTACTAATTTTGCTTGTTTGTGTTATGCACATCAATCCAGCGGATAGCTTATGCAAATCCTTAAGTAACAGCTTCAGTTTTGAATTGAAAAGAGAAGAAAAGCAAGATCCCTGAAGCTAGCTAAACAGTTAAAAAATCTTAGTAGTAGAAAGTAAAATTCACTATTTGTTTTTTTATTTCAGCAAGAAGATAACACAAGTGGCAATTGAATATCAGCAGACGTGAATCAAAATGAAAAATATGAAATGTGCGAAATACCTGAAGTGAAATCAGCATCCGAGGAGGAAGACGACGAAGAGGAAGAATCATAACGGAAAACAGAAAGAACTTTACCGGCACCGGTAGCAATGATACGAGTAGGAGATAAGAAGAGTCTGGAGAGCCAATTAGGGTTTTGAGGAGCGGAATCAGGAAATAGTCGAGGAAGAGGTGGACGGTCGTAAGGAGTCTTAGGAGCAGCGGTTCGCCTGGGTCGGACAATTTTGCCGCCGGATCGAGGGTGGGAGGCTGGGTGAGGTGTGGTGGAGGACATATTTTGTTGGGTGGAAGAAGCAAGGGAAATTGGTGGGATTGTGTTGGTTATGAGAAGAAGAGGGTCGTGGTTTGTTGGTTAAAGAAAGATTCGATCCGTTTGGGGTTCGTAAGTAGCGGTTACCGTGACATATGAGATGGATGATGATTAAACAGACAGCATGTCTTTGCCTTTGGTGGATTGGGTTGCCTTTCTAAATTTCTGCACAGTTAAGAATATTTTGTTTCATGGTGATTTTTTTTTTTTTGGCATTTTCTGCCCTTATCTGGTAGTATATATATGCTGACAATTTTCGTTTCTTTAATTCTCTTTTTTCTTTCAATTAATAATTTTATTTATTTACTATATAATTTATTTATGCCAGAGACTGAGACATACCAAATTATATATATAAAAAAAATGATTGGTATAAAAAGAATTTCAAGAATTTTTGCTTTGTGTAGTGTATTAATTATACATATATATATATATATATATATATATGACATATGTCAACCACAATTAAACACTTCATTCAAAATACTTTATTTATGTTCATTTCAGTCTTGGTGTTTATTATGCACATAAATTGATTGTTTTGTTTGCAAAAAAAGAGAGGGGAATTTCACTTATAAGAGAAATTATTATCATTAAAGCAAATTGATTAAATTAATAGACATGGACTATTCAATCCTTAATTATTATTATTGGTGTCATGATTGCATAGCTTTGCAAATCCGAAATCAGCAAACTAACAGCCGAGAAGTTTATGTTAAGAAGAATGAATGTTAGCAGGTTTTCACTAACACAACTACAAATTGTGTTGTCAAATGATGCTTTCTCCATGTACCCTTTTACTATACCTTTCGCTTGCGACCATAGAGACAAGAGTTTGATGTTCTGCAAAGTTGCAAAATTTACAACTACCACGGAATATCTTTCTATTATTGTTGTCAATAACTAACATATGGACAGGGCACTCGCTGCTGGCTCATTGTCTTCTACCACAATTGTTGCTTCAATTTTTATTACACCCTGTAAGATAGCGCATCAGCAGCACACAGAAAAAAGAGAAACACAGACAGCAATAGAGCAATTCATTGATGCAAACTGCAGCCGAGCAAATAAAAAGGAAGACTTATTGACACTTTTAGATATTGGACTTGTTTTTTTTTTTTTTTTTTTTTTTATAATTCTTATTATATATTTTGCTATGACTAAAGTTCAGATTTGATGTATCACACTTTTGGAGAAGACTCTAGCGTCAATAAGTATTAGTGGTTTAATTGAACAACACAAGACAAGGACTCTATAAAAAGATGGAAAAAATGCCAAGGCGAAGTCGTATCGCTGAAAGATGATGTGTGTTATTTCTACATATATTTTGAGTTGAATTCTAATGAATTTTGAATAGTTAATTAGTTTAATTTGGGTAGAATTTATGTTAATTAGGAAATATTTCAGTTTTAGTATTTTAATTAGGATTCTATTATTTTTAGTCTAATTCTAGTCAAATAAGAATTTCATTTGAAAGGCTAATTAATTTTTCCTTTTTGCAGGAAAGCTTAAAAAGGAATTTCAAAAAAGTTAAGGATTTGTCTGACACCACTTCAACATAGGAGATGTTCAACCGGTGTGACATTCTAAAATTTTAGCCTCAAATTATGTGTCGCCATGCTGAAACGGTGTTCAACCGGTGTTGCTTGCTGGAATCCTGACCTAAAGAGCCGCGTGCCCATATTGAAGTGGTGTCAGCACAGAAAAGTTTCCTTTTCCAAGAAGGACTCGAGAATTCAAAAGGAATTAGGTTTTCTACCAAGTTTTTCTATAAAAAGGGGATACAAAGGAATTAATTTCTACATTCTTGAAGGCACGAACAAGAGCAAAAAGAAGATTGAAGGAGATTCATTCAAGATTAAAAGAGTTTTATTTTATTTTCTTCTTCATCTTTTAATTCTTTCAAACATGTTTGTGTGCTTCGCCACAACTATGCGTGACTAAATTTCCATTAGAGTTTAGGTTAGGAGTAATTATTCCATGATGTGATTGAACACAAGAGTTTATTATTTTAATTTGATTTTTAGTTAATTCTATGAGTTGCATTTAATGTATATTTTCATTCTTGGCCAACTTGTTTACATGTTTATGGGTGGATTCACCAACGACAGTTAGGAGAATTCATTAGCTTATAACTCATAGGACTTAGACCACTCGACCACGAGAGTAGGTGAGCTCTTCAGGGAACCATGATAGTAGGTTGGGGTCTACGGTGGTAAACCAATAATTGTTAAGGAACTTAATGAGTTAGGATTAATTTCTTAATCACGACAGTAGGTTAAATCTTAATCTTAACATGCTTAATTGAACTCGAGAGAGTCTTTAGGTATTTTAGAACAATTACCCTTAACTGAAATCAATGTCTTTTGTATGTTAATGTGTTCATGATCGGATTGGAATAGTGAAACTAAACCTAGACTCTAAGCTTTTCATTATTTGATTACAATTAAATTATATTGCTTTGTTTTATTTTATTACAAAATTCACTTTTATTTAATTTACTAGCTGAGATTATAAGTAAAAATATTAGTACTCAATATATAGTCTTCATGGGAACGATATCTTTTGTGCTACAATTCACGATCCGTGCGCTTACGGGTTTTGAACACAATAGCAAATCATCTTCTTCCTCGGTTCAATAGATTTAGACTTCTCCATCTTCAAAGCATCAATATTGTTACTTTTTTCAAAACGAGTTTGAGCCATTTAATAAATTTTTGAAAAAGAAAACACTCTTATATAAACAAAGAAAAACAGTCAGTCAAAATCATCAAATGCAAGTTTTAATCGTATTCATTTCCCAAAGAAAATAATTCATGAAGAGATTGCACAAAAAATAAGAAAAAAACCCACTGAAAACTGTACAGATACTGCCTAAAACCAAAGGGGCAAAAAAGAAAACTCAAAATAAAATGAAGACACACGAGAAAACAAGGATGGGCATAAGCGTAATTAATGAAAAATAGGATCATTTTAGTAAATAAGTCTTAAAAATAGGCATTTTTGGTAAATTTCTATATTTTGTAACCAAAATCAAAAGGACAGAAAAACTGGCAGATTATTGGTGGAATATTGCTTTCCAAAAGTTTTTTTTTTTTACCAGCCTTTCCAAAAGTTAAATGCGTAAAATCTTAACATCCCATCAGTCTATGCCTTGTCCATATTGAAAGAAGCCCACAACAGCCCACTCAAACCACTTAATCAAAGTTCTAAATATTTTCATCTTTCCACGTATAAAGTTAACGACTCTTTCCATGTACAAGAGACAAACATCTCATTCCTACATTTAAAATAATTAGGAAAGTTGCCATATACAGCGGAGGCAACAACGTCTCTTTTATTCTTTAGCCTTTTTACAATCTATCGTATATATTTAAGTGTACAGCTTGTGCAAACTTTAAGGAATGAGAATTATTTTTTTGTCTCTAAATTGTTTCATGGTATTAGAGCTTGCAATTCTCATGGCCAACATTATTTTTGTTAGAATGAATAATAAAACCGAACTCTCTTTTTAAGCTCTTCACCAATGCTCCAACCTAATATCTCTGAAATTATATAACACAAATTATCTTTTTTGGTGTTCACAAATGGAGCCCCTCATTCAGAGTGTAGGCATGACACACCATCTTGTTGAAGGCAATGAACCTCTACAAGAAATAACAAAAGAAGGCAAAACAGAAACTAATCTAAGCTATCTCTTGTGGAAAAGAAATGTCGGTCTTCTCATTGCCTTCTTGATGAAAAACATTGAAACTGAATCACCATCTCTCATTCGTCAACAGCTCATTGATCTTCCCAATTCAAACATGACCTGCCACCCTCGTCTTGCTGCGCCATCTTCGAACCTGCTCATGCCGACCCTAGCAACTCATCCCAGCCCTGATATCTGCACCTCTCCTTTTGAGCCTTACCACTCATAGTCCTTCGCTTGACCAACTCACCACTCCGCCACCATCACTCATGAACTAGCTCCGCCTTCACTTATTGATTTGTCGAATTTGAGCTATAATCTTATTGTTGATTTATCCTTTACAGGTACAGCTCCTAATTCGCACAATCATCCCATGATCACTCGAACACTGCTTCGATACAATCCTCAACTGGATCCTAAACTTGCGCAAGAAACTCAATAAATTCGCTCCCGATGATCCAATACTGCTCTTCTCACCTGCAATAATCTCACCACTCCTAAATCCTATAAAATAGCCGAACAAATGCCCCATTGGAAGGAGGCAATGGACCAGAAAATTTAAGCCATCAATGACAATAAAACATAGAGTTTAGTTCCAAATCCATTAATACAAATATTATCGGGCCCAAATGGATATTCAGAATTAAGTTTAAAGAAGATGGTACTTTCATGCGCTTCAAAGCTCTCCTTGTTGCCCAAGGCTACTCTCAAATTGAAAGACTTTATTATGAAGAAACCTATAGCCCCATTGTCAAAGCCACCATAATTTAGGTTATTCTCGTTGTTGCTACAACATCCAATTGGAGGAACCGTTTTTTATTGCGCTCTCGCCTCTATAACGGTTGAACTATTTTGGATTTAATTTCTCCTTCGAGACATTGGAGTCACTCTCAATCAAGCTCCTCAACTTTTCTATGACAACAAGACTGCTTTATATATGACTATCAATCCATTCTTTCCTGCACGCTCCAAAAACATTGAAATCGACTATCACTTTATTTGTGAAAATGTCACTGTCGGTGCCTTAATGACATGCTACATTCCTTCCTCTCAACAAATTGCTGATGTATTCACAAAACCATTAGTTATTGTCCCCTTTATACATTTCGAAGCAAGCTTGGCATCCATTCGGTCATTCCCTCCAACTTGAGAAAGGGTGAAAGAAGCCTACAATAGCCCACTCAAACCACTTAATCAAAGTCCTAAATATTTCCATCTTCCCATGTATAAAGTTAACGACTCTTTCTATGTACAAGAGACAAATGTCTCCTTCCTAATATAATTAGGAACATTGTCATTTAAATAATTAGAAAAGTTTAGAAAAGCTGCCATGTACAGCAGAGGAAACAACGTCTCTTTTATTCTTTATCCTTTTTATAATCTGTCCTATATATTCAAGTGTACAGCTTGTGCAAACTTTAAGGAATGAGAATTATTTTTTGTCTCTGAATTGTTTCATATATCAATATCACCTCATTTGCTCAAGAAACTATAAGGAAACCAAAAAATATAATTTCTTCATAAGGCAAAAACAAACTAAAATAAAAAGAGCTATATATATATATTTTCTTCTTTAATAAATTTATACTCTTACAGACTATTTTCCTCTGGCTCTTTTTCTATGGAAATTCAAGCGTGCCTGGTGTGTGAGGTACACCAACCAAGGATCTTTGACTTCTATCAAACGATTAAATGTAAACTAAGGGACCTAAGTTTACAGGTTCCTAAACTAGTTCTGATTAAGAATGCTAAGTTTAATGCTGAAAATGCTTAGGAATAAAATGAGGTTGAATGCTAGAAAGTTTAAACAGAAAATAGAAAACTAGAGACTCCATTGCCCATAAATAGAGAATCGATTTTAAATAAGAGTTTGATTGAACAAAAGTAAAAATATAAACAAATACTAAAATAAAAATTAAAATCGAAAGAGAAAAGCTTAAAGATTATTGTTTGTTATTGAAGTTCTGTCTGTTGTTGTCTTGTGTTGAGTTGTTGTTGAGAGTGTCTCTGGATAATTGATGTCATTATTATTGTATAAGATGATCACCCTATTTATCATAGTAGTTCTCTTTTACATAACTCAACTACCTTTCCCTCAACCACGTTCTCCACTCCATCTTAACTTCTATCTTTTAGTAACTATACAATTAATTAATTATATTTGAGTCTTGGGCTATAGAATCTATGATTTTTAATTTTTGGTGCAAACATTTGCCCCCTGCATATAAATGGCTTGTAAAGCCTATTTATATGCATAATAATACTACTCCTGATGACAATATGGTGATCCTTAAAATTCTTTTTTTTATCTTTATAAAGATCCTTTATATTAAAAAGAAAGAGAATCATTGCAGAGACCCCTGCCTATGGAGAGAACCATTGTAAAGGATCACTATTTTGAAGAGAACTTTACAAAGATCCTTTACTTAAGGAAACCCATGAGAAAATTATATTGTATGACTTTTTGGAACCTCCTTAGATTCTCTTTGATGCTCCTTTGTTTCCCCAATTCAAAGCACTGATTAGAGATTCTCTAAATTTCCTTAAACAACATCAGTCGATGTAACAACAAACAACATA
>CATIWK010039859.1:0-11532 GCA_949634005.1 Mallotus japonicus | reverse complement strand
GTAGCAGCTCTTATCTCTAGAACCTTCTGCAAGCTGCATTGGGCTTTTTTCACTTGTTTTTAGGTTTCAGAATTTTGATTAAATCAAATGGCCATTAATTTAATAGCCTTAGCCAAAAAATTTAATTATGGCACAAATAATAGGCATTGAAGGACTCACGGATATTGTTTCATAAAACATCATACTTTGTATGAGTGGAAAAGTGTGACCTTGCCCAAGTATTTAGATCATGCTTCATCACCCAATCATATGCCTTTTAATCCAGCTCCTGCAAGTTTTGCATCTTAGCATCCCATGTCTTCTTAATAGTAGTAGCAACAGCCCCCCACATCAACTTCTTATGGTCAACCCCATTAAACAACACTTTGAAATTCTCATTCATGTGCTTCACACAAAACTTATGCTTGACACTAAGCATTACATCTTTAAAAGCTTCTACTAACCTCTGTCAAAATTTTCTTAATTTATTTAACCACCAACCCATAACATTATAATATAAGAAATTTATTAAAAACAATAATGAAATCTAACCTTTTGTTGGTCTGAAATAAATATCCAACCAGTCTCTTATGGAGTGCCAAAATCTTTAAACAACAATTTCAGAAACCATACCCAAGATACCTTACACTCAATGTCAACAACTGCCATAGCAAGAGGGAGCATGTTATCATTACCATCTCTCCCAACAGCACATAAAAGTTGTCCTCCCGTTGCAGTTCTCAAGTGGCA
Organism: Mallotus japonicus; assembly: GCA_949634005.1. NCBI lineage: Eukaryota > Viridiplantae > Streptophyta > Magnoliopsida > Malpighiales > Euphorbiaceae > Mallotus > Mallotus japonicus. The sequence continues at coordinate 10,803 of CATIWK010039859.1, read as the reverse complement.
TCCATCAAGTCCTACTATAGTTCTCATTCCTAAAAAACATGTTTTTACACAAAACCTATGACATTTAAAAACATGCACAAAATTAACACAATTTAAAGCATATAATGTAAGCATACCTACAAAGTATGATTATTTTTTAGCTGCAAATCTGACATATATAGGGTTGAAAGCAGTAATTTATTTTGGTAAGCTCTAAATCCCTTCATTGTTTTCTCCCTCTATTTGAATCCCTTTAACTTTTCTAAGCTCTGTCTCAAGTTTAATGCAACTTCCTGGATTTATAACTCTGATTGTCTCAGCATAGTCCCACAATCTCCTATATTGCTCCTTTACATCACCCTCAATTATTTTTTTGCCTCTTTTTTTTTTGGTTACTTCAGCCCCAATTTCTCTTTGTATTTCTTCTGCATTGCCTTCACATCCCAATTAGGATTCTCTCTGAAATCTTCCATATATTTCTCTGTCAGGTATTCAGATCCTACCGACTTATTTCTGAACTCTCTTAAACATGAATGCTCAAGCTTGAAGGTTTTAATTTGAAATATCGAGCAACCTCTAAGCTTTAATGCATGTATCATAAACCTACACTTGTTCACACAAATTTTACTAACCCTTGTAGTGCAATTCTTGTTCAAAACATATGTATATCCCCTCTTAATTGCCCACTCTCTCAAAGCTTTTCTAAACACATTGGCACTTGTAAACTTCAGTCCTTTAAAAAGTTGTGGGTCCTTAAATAATGTGTCTTCATTGAAGTACATATGTCTTTCTCGTGGTCCTTCATCATCTAACCCTCTCAAGTTGTGTATTTTATCATCTGATGCAGCCTTCTCATTGAATTCTATAAAATCTTCTTCTCTCAGGTCATTAACACCCTCATCTAACCCATCACATGACCTGTCAGCTGCATGACCCTCACCTGTAGCCCCAGCAGACCTCTGCCCTTCATCTGTAACACTTGCAGCCCTAGTAGACCTCTAACCTTCATCCATATCACCTGCAGACCTAGCAGATTTATGCCTTCCACCCCCTTCCCCTGTAATACCACCAACACCCCCTTTACCTACAACACCATCAACCCCATCACAAGCACCCCCTTCACCTACAACACCATCAGCCCCTTAAATTGATTTTTCCTTAGGAGCCTCAGAACCAAAATGTTGTGCATTTTCAGGAAAGATGTCATCATCTGAACCTTCACAGTTGTCATATAACCAGCTTGCTTCATTAATATCTGAAAAATCTTCACTTGATTCAACATATTCATCTACACTTAAGATAAAATCACTGTCTGAAGTGTCACTTTGCAAATCATCACCATTTTTTAACATGTCCATGTACAGTTGATCAATAAGAGCAGGCAAGTCATCATTCCTTGCAACATCTTGCCAAGTTTCCCCTACAGCTTCTTCATAACTATCCCCTGAAATCTCTTCTTCATCTTCATTATTATCCCCGACATCTTCTTTCAAATTATTATCATCCAGATTATCAATTCCAATTTCATTAGCATCAATGACATAAATTTTACCATCAAAAGCCACCCCAATAGGGTGTATAGGAGCAGTATAATACAGAGTTATCTCATCATCCCCTTTGTTGTCCTCCAACATATAACTAACATAATTATCATTTGTTATTTCTACAATTCCTTCGTTTCCACTAATGCATGAAATTTTATACCATACCCGACAGCAGTTTTTGTATCCTAAATCTTTTTCATACTCTATTAGCTCAAATAATGATAGATAGTTTATGTCAATATTGTACTTGTACCTTATTCGATCACCCTTATATACCTTCCTGGTTTCAGACTTCCATTTTCCGCCATAATAGAGCACTAAATTTACATATTATGCCATTGTGCTACATAAAACAAAAAATTAAATAAATAAATTTGCTTAACATTAATCAATAAACAAATGCCCATTCTTGTTTACCACAAACCCGACAAACACTAACCCTAACTATTTAAATATTGCATATGGGTTCAAGCATCAACAATTTTTTCTTTTTGAGAAGATAGAGACAACACATAGAAGTATAAAGTTGAAAGCTACCATTAAACATATGCCCACAAACTTAACCTTTGGACCTTGCTTGTCTCCTCTTAAACTATTAGTTCGATTCCCTCTTTGATTCTGTTAGCTTCAATCTCAATTCAATCAACTAACTGAAGCTCACTAACACTCAAAATGAAATAGCAAGTTTGGATTTGGATTGATCTCTCTACCATTAGATTGCATGCATTAAGAGTGCAATTTCATTCAGAAACTTCCCTCCCAAAAGTAAAAAAAAAAAAAAATCCCTCTCAAAGCTTTTAGCTTTTTTCCCGTTGAAGTCAACAATCGATATGGCTAATAAGGGCGAAAGTCCAATTTTATCCCTGCCACATCAGCATACGTATTGGTGTTATTACTGAGAAATGCTATTATAAGCTAACAGCGTAAACTGCAGGGTAGTTCTTTGTCACAAAACAAATTGCAACCCTCTATCTGAAAATGAGTCAAACCACAGAGTATTTATTTATACTTTTCCCTTTTTTTCCTTATAGAATTCTAAGATGTAAAATTCAAATGTTGTTGTCAATTTATGAAATTAGCTTTCATCTGATTTAAAAAAAAAATTAATTTTTAAACTCTTGATATTTTGAAACCCTAGTCTCCTCTATTTCTCTCAATTTTCAATTCTTTTATTTCTAGCCGTTCATCTTCCTTAAGTAAGGTGGGGTGATTTTTGATCATTCTTGGCCTGAAATCACTCATCTACACATCTTTTTATCAATTTATTTTTTAAATAAGTGGTTACTCCACATAAATTTAGGTTTTATTTTATTTTTCGTGATTTCGTCGTCTTGTTGCGGCGTTTGGTTGTCGTCGTCTTGTTACAACGTTTTGTTTTCCGTCTTGTTGCGGTTTTTTCTTTGTGTGGGCGATTTAGACAGGCAAAGTATATTCGATCAGACAGAGACAATGAATCAGATTACGGTCGTCAGTATGTTGCAGAACTGGAGTCATAGGTATTCTAGTCATTATAGTATTATCAAATTTGTTGGCTTTGAGCCGATTTATTATGCTATTAACCTGGGTACTGTTTTATCCTCTATGGTTTTTAGCGAATACGTATTTGTGTTTCTATCGATGTATTGTTAGTTTGAATCAGTAGAATTATTTTTCTTTTCAAAAAAAAATTAATTTTTATTTGATTTCAAAGGAAAAAAATTACTTTCACCATGCAATTTATTAATATTTAAATATTTGATATGTTTATTAATTAAAAAATATGAAAAATTTGAATTAAAAAGTATAAAAGGAATTGACAAAAAGAAAAATTAGATAAAGAAAAAAGATGTCTAGTTATTACTGTAAACTTTATTTCCTTTCTCTTTTAAAATTTAGAAAATTTCTCTTTCTTTTTTTGAAACGAGAAAATTTCTCTTTCGTCTATATAATATAGGCACTATATATTGCAACTATTATGTTGACCTTAAATTTCAGGTGATCAACGGGGAAAAAATTTATTAAAAACTAGTCATGAATCCTTACTAAATGAATTTTAAATTAATAAATGTTTTATTTAATTGTTTAAAAATATAAATAAATAAGTTCAAATATATGTTAATTAAATAATTTTAATAAAATGATAGAAGTTATGAATTAAATAAATAGTTATCTAATTAATAGTTTTTACTAGGGTTGTTTGTAATTAAAATCTAATAAATGAAAATCTAAAAATTAACCAATCATTTAAATTAATATTCAATTTATGAGAATGTTTGAACAAAAACTTTAATTGCAACTTAATAAAAACTTAAATATTCAACGAATCCAAATTCACTTAAATAAATTTATTGAAAAGGAAATTACATGAATCAACATTAGGACCTCTAGAATAAAATGCTAACAACACATATGTTCATGTAATTTCAAAATAAGTTTTAAGACAAAATTATAGATTGTCAGAAAAATATAAAAAAATACAAATTAATACGCAAGAGATGTAGTCATACGCACTAATAGGCAACATCAACACAACTTTCATAGTATCAGAAATAGATGTGGCATCATTTTTTGATAAATAATTGTATTGAAACATCAACTTTCTCTATATCATGAATCATAAAATAAAAAGGAGCAAGCCAAAATTAGAGATCTTAATTTTATCAATTTCATGTAAAGACTTCTTTCCAGCTTAATATCTTTTGAAAGAAAATTGAATATATAAATAAATAACACAAAACATAATAATATAATTAATAAGGTAACATTCAAAAAACCTAAAAAAAAAGAGATTATCTTAATTTGATGGAGATTGATCCATAGTGGAATAGACTTTTCTCTCTTTAATATTTTGTAATAATAATAAAATATGATATTGGAGTTTGTGGTAGAATAGAAGAGAATTATTTGTAGTGGAATAAAGAAGAAGTGTTATAAGTGAAATAGAAGAATATAGTTATTAAAATAAGAACTTTTATGAATTATTTTATTAAAAAAAATTAAATTTTAATAATTTAACACATAAATCTTTATGAATGAATAATAAAATATAAAGATGGACACTTATCAAAATTTTAACCTTAATAATTTTGGAGTTCTTTGGTAGATGACGTATCATAGCTTCCTCTTATTCTCATAACATGAAATGGTTCTGAGTGGAAAGTGTTTTTCTTATTATATTATGCAATCAATTGTACAAGAATATATATAACAGTACATGGTTTACAAAGATAACTATACTACAACTGTTTATATCAAATACAACCAAGTGATAGACTTAATAATAATAAAAAAAAAAAAGAACACTGTTATGAGGATAAGAGGAAGCTAAGCTACGTCATCTAATTAACACTCTGCGCGCACGCATGCACACACATATATTAATTAAGTACATTATATGAAAATTGGAATTTCAATCTATGTTTGCTTCCTTTCTTCCTAATTTTCCTCCTCTCGCCTCCATATAACCTATTTCAACTTTCTTTTTATTTTTTTTCATCTATTGAAGAATTACTACGAAATTTATTAGGCTACATAATAAGGATAACAATATATCTTTTCTTACCAAACGTATAAATTTATAATAATATTCATAAATAGACAGACTTATTTCGAAATCTTGCCTACTTCCCACGTTAAAAATAATTAGAGGTACCAAACATATATATATATAGTGGGTGCAAGGACATGAAATTTTCTAGTTAATTACAAACTATTTTGCTTCAAATTCCACTTGATGGCTTCACAAAAAAGATATACCCTTAAGCATTTAAAAGAAGGCAACAAAAATGACCAGCCCTGGAACAACATATCTAAGTGCTAATGCTCTAAGGAAGGAAGAGGGTTTCAGTGCAACAGAGGCAGCTCCATTTCGGTGACCGGTACGAGGATGAAGAAGATCTCCACCACCATATGATCCCTTTCCATGCTTTTGGAAACTCCTTACATGAACTTCCTGAACTCCTTTGAGTTCGTCTACATGTGCAAGGAAAAAAAAATTATATATATAGAGAGTTAAATCTTATTAAATACCATACAAATTAAATCTTATTAAATTGGGAAAAAAATTATAGTTTTCGTACGGACAGTAGCATCTTAAGATAAAATATCTTCGAGCTCAATTAATAAAAAAAAAAAAAAATTGATCATTTACTACTTACTCTTAACATGCTTTGGCCTCGCTAATGGCTTGTATTGCGAGGTGAATGAAACTTCAAGTGCATAGCATGAAAGAGACGCAAAGCAAATGAGAATGAGGAGAAGCCCTGCAAAAATTACTAATACTCTAGTCATGTTATAACGTTGATGCTAATGATTCCTTTGTCAATATCTTTTCTTGAGAGATGTAGGTAGGTATTGGTAGCTAGTAGATATGGTGTTGGTGGGTGTTTTATAGTGATGATTCATGGCAGAGTTATAGAATTTAAACATCGAATTATGCACACGCGCATATGATGCTTTTAAAGAGAAGTAACCCCTAAACCACTCTCTTACTGGCAGAGTTTTAGACCCTTTAACTATAAGCATTTCTTGATCAATAATGGAGTAACAGTTAAAAGATGGTTTTAGAATATGGAGCAATGCGTATGATTATGTGCTGGCTGTCGGGCAACTTTATATTCTTCTTCTTTGCGTTTATGTTTCAGTGGAATTTCTTATCCTTCAATCTTTTCTGAAATGTAAAGATTAAGAATAATAATTTAGAGGCATAAATGCAAGGGAGGAACTTCCTGGAAGTTAAAAGGGTGTGGAGGCCATGGCCCTCACAATTCTTTTGATATGTTTCCTTTGTTGGAAAAATTGTATGTTCTATCTTAAATTTTAAGCCAATCATCAATTAAATTTTACGTTGAAAGTTATTTTAATTTTTCCCTTCAAGAACTGTGTCAATTCTACCCAATTTTATTTGAAACTCCTTCAAGAATTGTGTCAATTTTACTCAATTTTATTTGAAGGATCCAATTTTTTTAAATTAATTTTAGATCCCAACAAAATAAATTTGACAGTTATTTAAATTTTTTTTAAGAAAAATAAAATTTAAGAAATATTCTCAAGTTTTAATCTTACCAATTTTGAAATAACTTTAAAAATTAACTTTTAGATTTTTGCATAAAATTTTATTTTTTATGTATCAATGAAGAATAATAAGAAAACAAAGTTATAATTTGTGGATAACTTTATTAAATAGACTAATATAAATATAAAGATAAAGGAAGTACTTTTAACTATCACTATAAATAATAATAAAATTTAATTTTTAATTCTTTCATTTTTTTTAGAAAAATCAAATTTTTTGTAATCTTGATAATATTTTTAGTATCTCAAAAGCCTCTCTTTTTTAATTATTTCATAATTTTTGTTTGAACCCTATTAAAAATTTTAAATAATATAGTTGAAAAACAAGAAGTAAATTTTAAAGTAGTTATAATTTAAATTTTTTTAGTGATAAAGTTAAAAATTTATGAAAATATTTAAAAATTAATTATTAAATTTATGTTGAGAGTGGCAAAGTTATCATTTTTTATATTTTATTTTTTTATAAGAAAAAAAGGATAAAAATTTAATAAATGTCAAATTTATTATATATGGATCTAAAAATAATTTTTGAAAATATATTTATATCCTTCAAATAAAATTGGATAAAATTGATGTAATTTATAAAGTTGAATGAGTAAATTAAAATGATTTTCAAAATAAAATTCAATTAATAATTGACTTAAAGTTTATGATAGAACTTATGGTTTTCCTTACTTTATTCCTTTTACTATACTTAAAAAAAAAAAACACCTTAATTACTTTTGGTTTAATTTTATATTCTGGCCCTCCAAATAATTGATTCTAATTCTCTGCCTCGGCATATGCCTTGCATTTATATATATGCACATTAAAGGTTGGCCTGTTCAGTTTAATTGTTCATAGTAGCTAATAATTGGTAAATACTATTGTCAGTTAATAGTTGTTTGCTAATAAATGTAAATCATTTGATAAAAATTTATTAGCTCTTACCTTTAATTAATATGCAAATAATTACAAAATATAATTTATTTTTAAATGTAATTTAACATATTTATCATTATTTTTTATTACATAAATTATTTAAAATAATATATAGTAATACATACAATTTAGTATTTTTGTTTATATATAATGAAAAACATTCTTTGAAAATAATTTAAAATGAATATTTATTTGATATGAATTGTAAAAAACAATTATATAAATTTAATTTAATTTAATATAAGTTATTTTGTTATTGATTACTTTTAATAAGTAATATAATTCAAATAAAAATAAATTCAAATAGCTCATGGGAATCTAAAATAACATTTATGAAAAGCAGAGCTGTTAAAGATTATAAAACAGCTATCAATTGTTAAATTTTGAATCTGTCCAAACATCCTTTAAATATTTAAAATTGAGCAATTTGTGAAGAAACTAGTCTTATGATTGTTTTCTTTATTTTCTTGTATTGGCCTCTCTACATTTAGAAAGTCAATTTCACTATTTATTTCATTTTTATCTTGATTTCAATCAATGAGCATAAGTTTTCACATATTCATTTATCAATTCAATCCTTTATTGATGTGATCTCTTTTCCTATTAGATATAATCTTTTTTATTTTTTTTTTTAAAAAAAATTATTAATACTGCATATAAAATTGAAATATACAATAAAATATTTGTTCTTTGAATTACAAAATGTCTAAGAATATTTTTATAATACAAAATATACTTTTTAAAATAAAGAATGGTATAAGAGGTACTCTAATAGCCAAATAGCTAAACTAATTTTTTTTTTTCAGAAAATACTATTATAATTGAAATTATTCTCATGGACCAAGCTAAGTTCTTAATTGTAAAAACTTCTCTTTAAGTGAAATCATTAGACATATGCATATACATGCAAACTTTTCTTCTTCATAATATCAATCAAAGACATATATAATTGGCAATCACTCTCCCTCTCCCTCTCCCTAGCTAGCTAGTTTACAATCAATCAAAACTAGAGATTGAAAGGAGAAGAATTACTCACACATCCAACAAACAAAGCACAACATCCTAATTAAGTAACTCTAGACAGGCAAAAGGATTCTAATCAGCCCATGTTGTATAACACATGTATGATTGCTGCTGAGAGGAGGGTAAAGGGTTTCAAGAGTAAGGAGGTTGCTCCATTTTTGGATTTGGTGCGAGGCCGAAGCATATCTCCTCCACCATAAACTCCTTTTCCAGCCCTTTGAAGTTGAGCACTCTTTTTTTTGACATCATTTAATCCCTCTTGATCTCTTCCATTGCCTAATTTCCTTTTAGGTTCAACCACTGATTCATATGCATCTGCAAATACAAGAAACATGTGAAATCTTGCAAATGTATTAGTTTCATTAGCATACTAAATTATGCAATATCAAGAAAGGGCTAGCTCGCTCAATTACCGCGTGCACTATCAAATAATTTTAGGTAAGATCGTGAGTTCAACTACTAATCTCTTACATATAAGCGAAGGATGAAAAATTGTACGCAACTAATACTTACTTCTAAATTGTTTTGCCCTAATGTTTAGAGACTTGTGGTGGGGAGTAAGAGCGCTTTCACACGCATAGTTGGAAAGAGCCTTGAAACAGATTAGGAGCAATAGCCATGCCAGTAGTGTTTCTCTCTTCATATTAGCAATCAAGAAGATGAGAGGAATTAAGAAGATGTACAATAAAAGACACTTTAGTTATGTAGGATAGTGATTAATATATATGGCAATTGTGACTAAGTTTCGGTGGTTTTAAAGATTCCTTCTCGTAAGTTAATAAAAGATAAATAAAAAATCAATAACTATCATGTTCGTTCAAATTGTAAAGAGTTTAAATTCTTTTAAGTAAAGTATTAGATACTGGAAGAGTTCTATTCCTTATGCATTTACTGGATTCAAACTTCAAAATAATCAAAGCTATTATAACTACCGAATAATCAGACGTATAGAATGAAAAAAAAAAAGTTGGCGGATCAAATTGCACAATATTCATGGTGAATATGTTCTAATTTTGAATGAAAAAGGCCCATTTACGAAGTGTAAAAAAGTTCATTATGTGTTCACATTGTTTATTCATTTTATTTCATTTCAATGTCTCTTTTTCTCTCCTTTTTCTGTTTGTTTTTTCAGAGTGGCCAAATATTTCTTGAAAAGTAAAGATATGATGATGTTGGAAGTGGCCACAAATAAAAGTAAATACAGTTTTTTTAGCTCAAAGCCACCGATCGAGCATCTTCTTTACCTAAATACATTTATCATCCATTGGTAGGAAGATATCATCGAATATAATCCTTTTTTTGTAACTTTTTCCTCTTATCCTACTCATAAAGTGTCGTTTCCAATGAAACCTTAGAACCCTAATTGATATAATTCAAATGTTTTCCATGTAAAATTCACAATCTTTTATTGTATGTGAATATAATAGGTTTTTTGGTGTAAAAAAAGTATTATCCATAATAATTCTATCCAAAATTTTTAATTTTTGTAAAAATATTCCGATTTGCAAATGATGATGTATGTGTGTTGGTTAAAAAAATCTTTCGTTCTTTAAATATTCATGTAAAGCTTGGTCCATATTGTTGCAGAATAAAACAGAAATTCTCAAGGTCGGTTAAATGTCGGATTTGCTTTTGTTAAAGTCAAAAGGATCAAAGCCCAAGATTAAGCTTTACTTAGATAAGAAAGTAATAATAACATGTGGATCATTCCTTTCGTGGGACAACACATTAAACCTTGTAAACAAGTGAGGGAATGGTTAAATGATAATTCTTCTCTAAGGACATTTTAAGATATAAAGTTGGGATAATGACTTCGTAAGTCCTAAAAGTTAGGTCATTTTTTCAATTAAGTCCTATAAGTTTCAATTGTTTCAATTGAGTTCATTAACTTTTTAAAACTTGCATCGTTAGTCCTAGACCGTTAAAATTGACAAATTTTACTGACGTGTCGGTTACTCCTCAATTCTCCTTCAACTTGACCGATGACATGTCAGTTACTCCTCAAAGAATAATACTCTAATTTTTAGTTTTCTTGCCACTCATTGACAAAAGGCGCCGTTGCCGTGGGGAGGAGACCTGCTAGATGTTACCACCAAATCAAGAAGAAGCCATACCCAAAATCATGATACTGTTATGGTGTGCCTGACCTTAAGATCAAGATTTATGATGTTGGGATGTGTAAAAGGATATGGACTCCTAACAATATGTCAAGGCAAATAGATATATCACAGCCATCAATACTTATTCATTTGTTATTTATTATCACTCTGTTATACTCTTTTTT
>CATIWK010039845.1:0-13942 GCA_949634005.1 Mallotus japonicus | reverse complement strand
AATTCTTGTCTTAAAACTCTCAAACTGTTAGTATTAAACCAGTCAAATAAACACAAATAATGAACAAGACTGTTTACAATGGAAGGCATAGAGAAAACAAAAATATATTTTTTACTTTATTTTTTATCTTTTAGAACCTATAGACTTATTTGCAAGGAAATAATCTTTTGGAGTAAAATGGTAATATTATATAACTTTAAGGATTAAAATTTTTAAAAGTGACTACATTTGAAACAAAAACTAAAGTTTGATGACCAAAAAGTCATAAATTAAAGTTTTATAATCAAATTAAAATTACAAATAAAGTTTAGTGACTATTGGCACAATTTACCTGTATGAGTAAATGAGTAATTAGTAACGAGGCAATTGCCTTAAATCCAGGTTGGTTTATGTCGGTCAAAAGGAAATCTAACAATTCAATGGTATATTGGCGCGGCAAAGTGCCACGTTTGAAACTCCTTATTCTTTTATTTTATTTTATATATCTCTAATAGAATATGTTAATTTGATTTATTTTTTTATAATTTTATTGAAAAATATGGAAATAAATTATAGTTTCTCATTGTTAATATTGTTCACTTTTTTTTAATAATTTGGTGCTTATAGAATTACTATGTTTTGACACTCTTGAATATTTTGAAAAAGAATACAATATGCTAAATTTGTCAGTGATTAGCAAAAATGATAAATTATATTTCCCTTTCAAACATAATAATTCTACTGGGCTGTTAATTATTATGGTGCCTGACATTTAGTTTTTTTTTTTTTTGTCATTAGTAATTTTAGGGGAAGGGGCAGTAGGACTTGGAACTCTAACCCAGATTCTAAAAGTACAGGTGATAAGTTTTGACCAACAGATTATGACGTGTCCACGCCTGCTATTTAGTTTGTACGTTGAGAAAAAAAAAATTTTAAACATTATTTGTACGCCTGGTTATTATAATTATAATTACCATCAATAATTCAAAAGTTCAAATCAGAAGACAATCCCAATAGAGCTGTAGACAAACATTTCCATTTACTAAAGGTCAAATCTCAAATTTATTTTTGAAACATTGTCTTCCATTCTTCCCTATCACTCCCCACCCAACACGCTGCTGCTTTTGAACAAGCACCTAAATTTTGCTTTTCAGATTGACAATGACCAACTGGAAACTTTAACAAGACTTGGACGTTAGCTGCAGAAATTAAACCTTTTTATATAGCAATAGCACATCAGCACAGACCTAAATTAGAAGCAGAAATACAACTAAAAAGTATTCAAAACCATAAAACAGGAGAAATGTCAAAACACTTTGATGTAAAGTTCCTGACGAAATTAACCATACCAAATTGTAGCAAATTACATTAAATAATAAAATTCAGTAACATTAGATGCCCATCAACAAGAAGAAAGAGTTGCAAGAACGTGACATTCTTCTAAGTCTAACATTGAAAAATAGGAAAATTTTAAAAATTCAATAGTGTAGCTATATGAGAAATTAGTTTCTAGTTCTACTATCTTACATTGCATAACATTGAAAAGTATCATCGTTCCCTTTCACATGAAGGATCCAATGAAGATTTAGATTAAAAAGGAAGAAGTGGCCAATTTGGACTTGGATTGTTTGCAAGTTGGTTGCCAAAACTGAGTTGGCTTTGGTTGTTTACAAGTTGTTTGCAAATTGATTTGCCAACTTGCTTTGCTTAGTTCTTAAGAGTGCATCGCCTATAAATAGACAGTGCATGGTTCTTGATGAAAATTTAAGAGAAAAAGAGACACAAAAAGGAGGGCAAGTTTTTTCACAAGAGAGGTGTGTGCTTGTGTAAGAGGCCAAAGCATTTTGCTTAGATGGTTTAGGAAACACCTTGAGTGCCACTATTTTGGTAAAATCTCTGTTTTTGTATACCTTTAATGTTAATCTATAGACGACTTTCTCTGTACCTACTATTTTAATAGTAGAAGAATTTTCGTATTTTGTCCCGGGTACATAACCCATCATTAAGGGTGAACCACCTAAATATTTTTGTCATTTTTATTTGATCATTTTTTGCAATATTTTATTTTTGCCTCTATGTATTATTATTATTCCGCTGCGCAAACTCTGATATAACCACAAATTTCCAATAAGTGGTGTCAGAGCCGCTGGTTCTTGTTCTGGCGGCATTATTAAATATTGCAATGATGGAGGCTAAGACTAGCAAGGTGGTTAGTTCAAATGGCACAAATTACCACATATAGAGAAACAATATGAAAGATCTCCTATTTATGATGAAGTTGCATCTACCGGTTTTTGAGCATGAGCAAGTGTGTGGTTTCATCCAACAATTCATTGAAGACAATGTGTACAACCATATTTGTAACGAGACTCATGCTCGAACATTTTGGAATAAGCTCGAGGAGCTGTACATTTCAAAGACCGACAACAATAAATTATTTTATCTAACAAAATTAATGCAGATAAAATATTGGGAAGGTTCTTCTGTCGCTAATTACTTGAATGAAATGCAAGGGATCGTGGATCAGTTGTCGGGTATGGGCATAAATTTTGACAATGAAATTCTTGCTCTTATGGTGCTTGCTTCTCTACCAGAGTCATGGGAGACTTTGAAGATTTCACTTACAAATTCTACACCAAATGGTGTTGTGAATATAGACTTTGTCAAAACTGGTATTCTGAATGAAGAGATGAGACATAGATCAAAGGGTGTCTCTTTAATACAGTCAAATATCCTTATTGTAAATTCCAGGGGGTGGAGTGAGAAGAAAAGTTCAAAGCAAAGAGACAATAGTAGAGGAAGGTTGAAAATTATGCCAATATTGAGTGCCATTACTTTAAAGAGAAAGGCTACATCAATAAGTTTTATCGAAATTTCAAGAATGAACAAGAGAAAAGCAAAGGCAAACATATGAGAATGGACGAAAACAGTGATGATGATGAAGTAAATATCCTCAGAGAATTTCATATTCTCTATGATGATGATATTTTTAATTGTACAACCCATGAGACCAGTTGGGTGATTGACAGTGGTGTTACCGTCCATTCTACATCTCGAAGAGAATTCTTCTCATCCTACACCCCAAGGTATTTTGGATCTGTCAAGATAGGAAATGGTAATCCAATAAGAGTTGTTGGTGAAGGAGATGTGCATTTAGAGATAGAGAATGGAACAAGATTAGTCTTGAAGAATGTCAAGCATGTTCAAGATATTTGTTTGAGTTTGATTGAGTTTGATCTTTACAGGCAAACTTGATAATGAAGGTTTTTATAACACTTTTTATAATGACCAATGGAAGCTCTACAAAGGTTCTTTGGTGGTTGCTAGAGGCAAAAAGTGCTCAGCTCTATATTTTTTGCATGCAAACCTTTCTAAAGAGCATGTGAATGTAGTGGAGAAAGACAATACAGTTGAATTATGGCATAAAAGACTCGATCATATGAACAAGAAAGGGATGACAGTGCTGGCTAAGAAAAATGTATTATTATCTGGAACAAATTATGTGCATTTGGATAAATGTGTCGATTGTGTTATAGGAAAGCAAAACAGGGTTGCTTTCAGGAGTTCTCTTCCTTCCAAAATGAAGAATGTACTAGATTTAATTCATTCACATTTGTATGGGCTAATGCCAAAGTCACTTGGTGGTTCTTGATACTTTGCGACTTTCATTGATGATCATTCTCGAAAGACGTGGGCATATACCTTGAAGTGAAAAGATTAGGTACTAGATGCCTTTAAGGAATTTCACGCCCTGATGGAGAGGTAGACAGGCAAAAAGCTAAAGTGCATCCAGACAGACAATGGTGGAGAGTATACTGGACCATTTGATGCTTACTATAAAGAGCATGGTATTCAGCATCAAACAACACCTCCAAAGATGCCGCAGTTGAATGGATTATTTGAGAGGATGAACATGACTTTGATGGAGAGAGTCAAATCTCTACTCTCACATCCAAAGATGCCTAAGACATTTTGGGGTGAAGCTCTACTTACAACAGTGTATGTGCTGAATCTTTCACTATGTGTTCCTCTACAGTCTAACACTCCAGAGAGGGTATAGTCAGGAAAAGATGTTTCCTATAGTCATCTACAGGTTTTTGGATGTAAAGCCTTTGTGCATATTCGTAAGGATGAGAGGTCCAAGCTTGATGTCAAAACATGACAATGTGTATTTATTGGCTATGGTCAATATCATCTTGGCTATAGATTTTATGATCCAGTTTAGAAGAAGCTTGTCAAAAATCATGATATTGTGTTTATTAAAAATAAGAAAATTGAGGATATTGCTAGAGTTAAGAATAACATCCCTAACTTTAATGATAGTTCAAATTTGAAGATAGTTCCTCCAACAACGATGCCAAGGGAAGTTGGAGAATAAGATGAAGCTAATCCACCTAATATGGATGATGTAGATGCTCCCATTAAAATTTCATATAAAAATGATGATAATGGTGTTCATGATCAACCACAGCAAATGAAGCTTCTCCAGTGCCAATTAGGAAATCTAATAGAACTAGTCAACCTTCTACCAGATATCCTAAAGACCAGTTTATGTTACTAACTGACGGGGGAAAGCTAGAAAGCTTTGAAGAAGCTATGAATCATTAACACAAGAAAAAATGATTTGAAGCCATGCAGGATGAGATGAAGTCTCTGCATAAGAACAAGACATTTGAGCTGGTGAAGTTGCCTGAAGGCAAGAGAGCTTTAAAGAATAAATGGGTGTTCAGGATCAAGCATAAAGAACACATTCTCCTGCCATGATTCAAAGCCAAAGTGGTTGTAAAGGGATTTAACCAAAGAAAGGGTATTGACTTTGATGAGATTTTTTCTCTAGTCGTGAAGATGATATCCATCTGTACTGTGTTGGGTTTAACAATAAGTTTTGATCTTGGGATTGAGCAAATGGATGTTAAAACTACCTTCCTTCATGTAATTTGAAGGAAGAGATATTCATGGAGTAGCCAGAGGGTTTCGAAGTAAAGGGAAAAGAGGACTATGATTGTAAATTAAAGAAAAGCTTATATGGCTTAAAATAGGCACTGAGACAATGGTATAAGAAGTTTGAGTCTGTTATAGGGAATCAAGGCTACAAAAAGACCACTTCAAACCATTATGTATTTGTCCAGAAATTCTATGATGATGACTTTATTATATTGTTGCTCTATGTGGATGACATGTTGATTGTTGGTCAGAATATTTCCGAAATCAACAGCTTGAAGAAGCAGTTGAGTAAGTCTTTTGCTATGAAAGACTTGGGACCAGCAAAATAAATTCTTGGCCTGAAGATTATCAAAGACAGAGGCATCAAGAAATTGTGGTTGTCATAAGAGAAGTACATTGAGAAAGTATTTCAAAGGTTCAATATGTACAATGCTAAAGTGGTTAGTTGTCCTCTAGCTAATCATTTTAGATTGATTTCTCAGTAAAGCCCTTCCACTGATAAGGAGAAAGAAGAGATGGATAGAGTTTCATATGTTTCAATAGATTGGTATTTTGATGTATGCTATGGTATGTACGCGGTCAAATATTGCACACTCAGTTGGAGTCGTGAGTCGGTTCCTTTCAAATCTTGGCAAAGAGCATTAGGTTGCAGTAAAATGAATTTTCAAATATCTTCATGGTACGTTCAAAGTTTGCTTATGCTTTGGATATGACAAACCTGTATTAGCTGGATACATAAACGCAGACACGATAGGTGATGTTGACTCGAGAAAGTCAAATTTAGGTTACCTGATTACATTTGCAGGGGGAGCTATGTCGTGGTAGTCAAAATTACAAAAATGTATTGCCTTATCTACTATTGAAGCAGAGTTTATAGCAGTAACTGAAGCATGTAAATAGTTGTTATGGATGAAAAATTTTTTAAATGAACTTGGTTTTCAGTAGGAAAAATATGAGTTATTTTGTGATAGTCAAAGTGCTACCCACTTTGGTAAGATTCCTCTTTTCATTCAAGGTCAAAGCATATTGCTGTGAGATATCACTGGAAACAGGATGTATTAGAGAGGAAACTTCTATAACTTGAAAAGCTCTATACAGATGAAAATGGATCAGACATATTAATAAAGATTCTACCAAAAGATAAATTTGAATATTGTCGATTGACCGCTGGAATGGTGACGCCCTCCATGTAGTCAAGAGGGGGATAATTGCTATGTAGGTCCCTCCCATATGAAGGGTCCAATGAAGATTTAGATTAAAAAGGAAGAAGTGGCCAATTTGGACTTGGATTGTTTGTAAGTTAGTTGTTAAAAGCAATTTGGCCTTGGTTGTCAAAATCAACTTGGCCTTGGTTGCTAAAACCAACTTGGCTTTGGTTGTTTACAAATTAGTTTTGCCAAATTTCTTTGCTTAGCTCTTAAGAGTGCATTTTCTATAAATAGGAAATGCATGGTTCTTGATGAAAATTTGAGAGAAAAAGGGACACAAAAAGAAGGGCAAGTTTTTTCACAAGAGAGATGTGTGCTTATATGAGAGGCCAAAGCATTTTGCTTTGATGAGAGTGGGAGTTTTAAGGGTTTGGGAAAATTTTTCTCAAAGGGTGAGTGACAAAATAGTGAGGAATTATTTTAGGGTTTAGGAAACACCTAGTGTGCCACTATTTTGGTGAGATCTCTGTTTTTGTATACCTCTAATGTTAATCTAAAGATGACTCTCTTTATACTTACTATTTTAATAGTGGAAGAATTTTTGCATTATGTTCCGTGAACATAGCTCATCATCAAGGGTGAACAACGTAAATATTTTTGTCATTTTTATTTAATCATTTTCTGCAATATTTTATTTTTTCCTCTGTGTATTATTATTCCGCTGCTCAAACTCTTATAGATTCACAAATTCCCAACATGTCTAACCCAGTCTGACCTAATCACTCTTTGGATTTTTAATCAAACAGCACCCAACCCAGTGAACAAAATGCACATCCCCAGTGCACAAATATTGTTATGTATCCTATTGTGTGGGCAAAACTTGTCAAAAAATTAGAGATGATGCCTAGAACAAAAGTTAGGTCTAGTGCCTAGTAGGACCTACAAAATGAAGAGGTCCAAGCATAAAAAAGGACAGCTTGGTCATTCTCTATCCCTCCTTATGTGATATGAAAATTACATGCTGCAGTTACTTAAGTAGGCGAGTGTCCTTGTTGGAAGCCCATACACAGCAAGCACCAAGACATTACTGAAAACCTGGCCTATGTCATAATCTGAACACCATAATGAACAAGCACATCATTAGTAGATAATGATATACTTTACTATTTACAAAGAGTGTTAAACTGCCAATGTCCCTTTGTAGAAGAGCCCTAACAAGCTTTTCAATGAGAGCTTTACCAAGGCCTTGGCCCTAAATAGGAAAACACTGTTAGTCTGCATACAATCAAGAATGATAAATGATAAACTATCACAAAGCATAGATAATTAATATATATACGTATAACCACTAAGTGATGCTTTTACTCAAAAAGCATGTGATTCCGAATCACAGAATGCTTTGCTTCCAAGTACGCGATGTGACTTCTATAGAGGAAGAACTAAATAAAAAATCTTGGCCAAATATACAATTTCACTCCCGAACTTTACTCAATTATTCAATGTCACCTCTCAACTTTCATTTTGTTCAATTTTACCTCTTAACTTCTATTTTTCACCTATTTAACCATTCTTGCACACCAGACAAACGCATGTATTTAACTCGCACTGAGCTTGAATAGGTGAAAAATAGAAGTTAAGATGTGAAATTGGTGAAAAATAGAAATTATGTAGGCTAAATAGGTGAAAAATAGAAGTTAAAAGGTGAAATTAAACAAAATAAAAGTTTAGGGATGACATAAAATAATTAAATAAAGTTCAAGGGTGAAATTGTGTATTTCACCAAAAAATCTTTCTTGGGAAGTTGAGAACCACTAAAGTCTAAACTGAGTTTGAGTCAAATTTTAAGTTCCTTTTAGCTTTTTTCTTTTTTTACCAAAGGAGAAGGGGGAGGTGGGTCTCGAACCGGAGACCCATCATTGTGCCCTTCAATAGCCTAGCCATGAGGCCAGACATGTGGGGGCTTTTAGCTATTAAGCTCTCCCAGTCCCAGCTCCAATCCTTTCTAAACACCCCCATGTGGCCAAAAACAGAAGCACACAGACATGAGAAATCTGTTTAGGCGCAGCACTTACCCAACTTTTTCAGCAAAGTTTTTTTTTTTGCATCAACCAATTAAATTGCCACTATGTGCTGCAATTTCTAACAGCAAAAGCCATAGGCATATCATGCATATTTGATATTTATTCTTATATATGCACATAATTATCTTGTCTTTATTCTATTAGTGTTACAAAACAACATATAACCTCTCTAATACACTGCAGCAGCATATTTAGTCATAATTGAGCAACATTAAATATGCATGTTTGGTTTGGTGAAATTAGTTTATCTTGTGTTTCTGACCAAAAAAAAAAAAAAAAAGTAGTTTATCTTGTGCCGTATTTGGACTTTTGCGTGGAAAGGGTACTAATGTTAAGTTGCACCATGTTTGGTGGAGGTGGAAAATGGGAGAGAGAGGAAAGGAAGGGGAGGAAAGTATAAGCACCTGAAAAGTAAAATAAAATTGTGATATATTTCTTTATGGCAATCAAATGTTTATAAAACATTTGATTTGAAATTTTTAAATTTTAAGATATAATATTTTAAATTTGTATTAAATGAGCTATTATAGATTTATTTTAAATTTTTACTAACATAAATTTATGTAGTTCCGATAATAAAGTTGATTGAAATCAAAATGCTGCTCAAATTGTCAAACATAACATATTTAATTAAATAGTTGAGTATAATATATTTTATAAAAAATAAATAATTTTAATAAAAAATTGCATATAATTTTAATAGTTTTTTTTTCTCTCTATAAGTTGATGGGTCACATTATATTAAGAGTGGAATTTCATATATTTATTTCCTAATCCAATAAAAAAAATTATAATTGCCATTGAAGAAAGATTTATAAACAATAATAAAAAAAATGTTATTTTAATTTATTAATAATAAATTACATCAATTAAGACATTTGGTTGATATTCTCATACGAATTGTGGAAATTTTAAATTTAAGTTTTCACCGTTGTTATTTATTAATATGGGTGGAAGTTTATAATTTTTATAATAAATAATAAGAAAATTACTAATTTTATTGTGTAACACATTAAGCCTTCATTAAGAAAAAAAAAATCAATGAACAAAAATAGGCATTACTTGAAGTGGTAATTTTCGGTTGTATAATTGTTAAGCAAAGAAAATAATTTTTTTTTTTTTTAAAGGCCATCTAAGCTAAGAAGACATTTGAACTAGTATCATTAAGATGATGACAATCAAATTTAAGACTATATAATATTAATGACACAGTCAGAAGCTTCATCTTCTTCCACATCATCAGTGGACTTTGTAAGACATTATTACATTATTACAAAATATAGCTTGTCATTAAAATTATTAGATACATACATTTTTCATCCCTTTCACATGAAATATGAACTCCATACTGAATTTACATGTTCAAGTCTTTGCATTCTGTTCTAAATATTTCAAAATACATATCCCACAAATTGCTAAGATAAAAACTATTTTTATGGCTTACTATTAAGATCACTTTTATTGAGTTCGTAAAGGGTTAAAAATAAATGGAAGCTTGATGTGTATAAGAAATGGGCTGAGAGCCTATTTTGCAGTGCAAACAAGAAGATTTTTTCCTGCGTGTTTCATTACAAAATATCAAAATGAGCCTGTTTTTCTAACACAAATTCCTGAGACGAACAACTAAAAAATTGAAACTTGTTTTTCTAACACATTCCCAGTACAAAATATCAAAGTGTCGGATGAGCCTATTTTTCTAACACATTTATGATATAGACAACCAAAAATTTGGAGCCTTGGCTTTAAATTGGATGAGCCTGTTTTTCTAATACATTCTCAATACAAAATATTAAAGTGTCGGATGAACCTATTTTTCTAACACATTCCTGAAACAAACAACTAAGAACAAAAATTGGAGCTTTGACTTTAGATTGGATGAACCTATTTTTCTAACACTTTTGTGAGATAGACAGTTAAGAATAAAAATTAGAGCCTATTTTTCTAATACATTCCTGAGACAGACAACTAAGAGCAAAAATTGGAACTTTGGTTTTAGATTGGATGGGCCTATTTTTCTAACACATTTCTAAGACAGACAACTAAGAACAAAAATTGGAGCTTTGGTTTTAGATTGTAAGAATAAAAATACACATTTCTGAAACAGACAGCTAAGAACAAAAATTGGATCTTTAACTTTAGATTATAAGAGTAAAAATATCAAAGTGCAGAATGAGTTTGTTTTTCTAACACATTCTTGAGACAGACCGCTAAAAACAAAAATTAGACCTTTGGCTTTAGATTCTGTAGTGCAAATAGGAGGATATCCCTTACACGTATCCCAGTACAAAATATCAAAGTGGCATGAGCTAAAAATAAAAATTGGAGCTTTGGCTTTGGATTGGATGAGCCTATTTTTCTAACACATTCTTGAGACATACATCTAAGAATAGAAATTGGATTTAACTTTATATTGTAAGAGTAAAAATACATATTTCTAAGACAAACAACTAAAAACAGGAATTGGAGCTTTGGCTTTAAATTGTAAGAGTAAAAATATCAATGTGTCGGATGGGCCTATTTTTCTAACACATTCTTGAGACAAAAAACTAAAAATAAAAATTGATGCTTTGGCTTTAGATTTTGTAGTGCAAACGAGAGGATTTTTCTTGTGCGCGTCCCAGTACAAGATATCACGATGTCGAGTGAGCTTATTTTTCTAACACATTCTTGAGACAGACAACGGAGAACAAAAATTAGAGCTTTGACTTTAGATTGTAAGAGTAAAAAATGTCAAAGTACCGGATGAGCCTATTTTTCTAACACATTCATAAGACATACATTTAAGAAGAACAATTGGAACTTTGACTTTAGATTGTAAAAGTAAACAAGAAGTATAGTAGATGGCTTTTTTATTTAACGGGAGAGAGGAGTTTAAAGGAAGTTATAACACTAGATTACACAAAAGCATAGTAAATGACTAAACATATTATAGTTGAAAAATGTTGGAACAAGGAAATAAGAAAAGAAAAATACAATCATATAAAGAAAACAACAACAAAATTTAATGAACTAAAATCTTAATTAGACAAGATTTTTTTTCTTTATTTTTTTATTTCTCAAATGCAAATATATATACACTTACTCTCTACTCACTCTCCACTTCTCATACAACTTACATCAGCTCCTATTATAGAAGAAAGTTTACTTTTGAGTCAATGACAAATACTTACACATATTTTATTTTTAGAGAAAAGAACACTTTATTAAACTGAGCTCTCAATGAGCTAAAATAGGAACAAGAAAATCAGGAGGTGAACACCAATCCTGAATAGAAATCATAGCCAAAGCAGCCTGAGCACAAGCATGAGCTGCTAAATTAGCGGATCGATGAAAAAATTTGATATGCACATTCCTAAAGTGCATTAACAAACTAGAAAACTCATCAATCACTAAACCAATAGGAGAACTATAGTTAGGACTGCGAATTGCATGAACCACTTGCAAACAATCAGATTCGACCACACAATCATCCAATGTAAGTGACTGTAACCAACTCAAAGCTTTTTTTTTATGCTAAACGCTTCAGCTTCATGAGGAGAGAGTGGAGAAGAAAACCTCTGCACTCTAGCTCGAACAAACTAACCTAGAGATTAGGAAAAATACAACTAAAACCCGCTAATCCATCCTAAAAAGAGACTGCAACATCGACGTTTAGCTTCCAAGCATGAGAAGTGGGCTTCTTCCACATTAGATCTCCTTCATCTAGAACTGAAGAAAAATGACCACAAGAAGAAGAAACCACCTTAGCATTCCACCAGTTGGAGAGAGAGAGTGACCGACTCTAGTAAGGATTTGAGCAATGGACAAAGTAGTACCTCTCCAAAGCTTATCATTCCGACTAAGCCATAAGCTATAACAAATAGATGCAAAAGTGGCTACATCCTCCAAAGAAAAATGAGAGAACAATACTTCAAGAATACCCAAAAAAGATAGACTAGAATCCACAGATACATCCAAATCAATTCGACGTAAACAATCCAGAGCAGAAGGACAAGAAAGCAAAATATGAGCAAAAGTTTCAAAAAAAGAGCCACATACCGGACAACTGTCATTAACATAAACATGTTTAGAACGTAAAGCTAAATCGACCACTCACTTTCAGGCTCCAAAACCAACTATCATTGTGTAACTGAGAAATAATAGGAAGCTGAAGAATATAAGAAGCATCAGCAGAGGAGAACATATCTTGAACCAAATAAACATCCCAATTTTGCGAGCCTAGCACAAACAAACTATCAACAGTGGAAGAAGATAAACCATCCGTACAAGAAGAAGAAACATAACCCAAAGCAGAATTATACAACCAAGGATCTCCCCATATCAATGTGTCACGACCATCTCCCAAATGTTTACGAGCCCCATTGCGAATAATGTTTTGCATTGCAACTAGACTACACAAAAGATGACTTGGATTATTCCCAAGCTTGGCATCAAGAAAATTAGAATTCTTGAAATATCTAGCTCTGAACACACGAGCAACCAAAGAGTTAGGCTACTCTAAAAATTTCCAAGATTTCTTTGATAACATAACCAATTTGAAATTCAGCAAATTCTTGAAACCTCAGCCACCAAACTTCTTCAACTTACACATATTATCCCAAGACATCCAATGAATACCCTTTGATCCATTACCACCACCCCACCAAAATCTATTCATAAACTTTTCAATCTCCAAACATAAAGAGCTAGGTAGAAGGAAGACTTGTAGAATAAAGTTAGGAATGGCTTGAGCAACACTTTTCAACAATATCTCTTTTCCACCATGAGACAATCTTTTAAAATTCCAATAATTGAGTCTTTGCCAAACCCTTTCTTTAACGTACTTAAAAACCTCTCTTTTATTCTGACCCACCTCAGTAGGCATACTAAGATAGAAGCCATGATTCTAAACCTCCAAAATTGAAAGTAGATTAATGATCTTAGCTCGAACTGTGATATAAACATTCTTACTAAATAATAAAGAAGATTTAGCAAGATTAACGGACTGACCTGAGGCTTCTTCAAAAACTTTCAACATTAGCTTGAAAAAATAAAAAGTTGTCATCCATAAAAAAGAAATGACTAATAGAAGGAGAGTTCCTCGCAACACAACACCCATAAATGAGAAACTGAGCTTCTTGTTTCCTTAGCAAAGCACTCAACCCTTTAGCACAGACAATAAATAAATAAGGCGAAAGAGTATTGCCTTGGCTCAACCCTTTTTCCGGAATCACTTTCCCAATATCTTCCCCATTATGTTTAACAGTATAAACCACTGAAGAAATATAAAAAAGGATTTTATCAACCCAACTCACATCAAAACCCATCCCGAGCTTAATCTGTCTCAAAAATGGCCATTTTAATCAGTCATAAGCCTTAGACAAGTCTAACTTCAACGCAGCCACCCCTTTCCTACCATGCCTTCTTTGTTTAAATGAATGTAAAATTTTCAT
Organism: Mallotus japonicus; assembly: GCA_949634005.1. NCBI lineage: Eukaryota > Viridiplantae > Streptophyta > Magnoliopsida > Malpighiales > Euphorbiaceae > Mallotus > Mallotus japonicus. The sequence goes on along the minus strand of CATIWK010039845.1, from coordinate 358 downwards.
AGCCAATATGATGTTGTCAGTAATACAATGCCTCTTCACAAACGCATCTTGTGACTCAGAGATCAGACAAGGAAGAAGTGATTAAAGGCGATTAGCAAGCACCTTGGAGAGAATTTTATAGGACACATTGCATAAAGAGATTGGGCACAAATCACCCATAACTTGGAATAATACATCCGCAGACACCTGAACTATCACAAATTTGTCACTTTGACACCTGAACTTTGATTTTTGCCAATTTAACACCTAAACTTGCTTATCACCCACATATAAACACCTGAACTATCACAAATTTGTCACTTTGACACCTGAACTTTGATTTTTGCCAATTTAACACCTAAACTTGCTTATCACCCAC
>CATIWK010039823.1:0-21053 GCA_949634005.1 Mallotus japonicus | reverse complement strand
CGTTAATTTAGCGACTAATAAAATATATATTTAGGACCTGTTTGATTTAGCTGTTTACAGCATTTGATAGCTGATAGCTGTTAGCTGATAATTATGAATTGTTTGTTAAATTTTTATATACTTTTTATAATATTTTTTAGTTATGCAAATTATTTAAATATTTATATATATCAATAAATAATAATTTATCGTCTTTAAATTATATATTATTAAAATATTTATTTAAAATTATTTAAAAATAAATTTTAAAATATAAATATTATTGTATAATTTTTTTAAAATAATTATAGGTATAAATATAATAATTATTTAATTATAATTTACAATAATATTTATTTAATTATGAGCTATAAAAAAATTAATTATATACATTTAATTTTAATTTAAATGAAGTTATTTGTTATCCCTTATTTTTAATAAGGGTAAAATAGTCTAAACAAAAAAGAAATATAAATCAACTATCAGCTGATTGGAAAAAGTTTTAAAATAGAATTTTTTAAATCAGCAGCTGTTTTGAATAAAATCAGCTATCAGCTACTGATTTTGGTGTTTTACCAAACACCTAAATTGTAGCTAATTAAGGAAAAACCTCTATCAACTACCCTAAAAAGCTAAACCAAACGCCCCCTTAATGCTAACTAGACTACTTGACCTTTAACATATTTAATACTAACTTAATAACATTGGGAAGGCTACTAATTAGGCCTATAAATTAATGTTAACATAACACTATATACACATTGATATCAACGTTAGATCTAAATCACAAAATTATTCACATTGGATTTTTCCATCTCATGAATAACCAATAATATTTCCTCCAATAAATAAAATTAAAGAAAGGTTTATAAAAAATATTTTTTCAAAAATATAATAATATTTGTACATGTAATATATATACCTTAAACGGCAAGCCGTTTTGAGTGATGCAATGGGGTCAAACAAGCAGCCTGCCAAGTGTGAATTTCCTTGGCCGCCTGCCTGCCTGTGGCTGCCTCATTACACGTGATGTGAGGCTGAGGTAGCCGGTGGTCCCATGCAAAGAGTGCTGACAAAATTTCGGCCAAAATCTATGTAACCTTTTTTTATTCAATTATTTTTTTTTTTTTTTTTTTGGGAAATTCAATTATTGTTTTTATATTTACTGACACTGTTATTTTGATGTCGCCTAAAGTATTATTTATTTATTTCTTATTACAGTACAAAAGAAAAAGTTGTGTCGTTTTTTCCTGCTGTCGTTATTGCTTCTGCTCCTTGCCAATTTAGATACCCTCTTATTAATTTAAAATTATATAGCAGACGCCAGATAATTAATAATATTATATGTTTTCATGTGTTATTCATGTCCCCTAGGAGTCCTAGTCTCCTACTTTGTTTCATTTCATTATTTTCTTAAAAATATGTGAAATTATTATCTTTTTTTTTTTAAATTACAAGTGGTGTTAATTGTGCAATAAATAGAATTTAACAATCTAAAGATGAAGTGTTGAATATGTATTAGATCTCTTTATAGATTTTTTATGTACCAAACCATATTTTTTCTTCATATTTTTAGATAACATTACTAAAATAAGTATCCATTTGAAACTTTTAAAAATTTAAGTTTGGTGGGTGATAATTTTCTTGGCAAATTTGAGAAAAAATTGTTAGAAAATTTTTTATAATAAATATTTTCAATTCTATTTTCTTTTATTATTATTTTTTTATTGGTAAAAGCATTGCTAAATTTCATTATTCATAGATGAATACAATGATGTAAAAATGGTGCATTGTGCATGCCACCAATGGGTTTGGCATTAAATGCTAAGAAATATAGGTTATTCCATTGCTTTTGTTGTTTTCTTTAATTTTGTGGACCATTACTACATTTGATTCCATACCTCAATGTGTATAACACCAACTTCATGTCAAATTTAACTAAAAATCATATAACAAAGTCCCTACCTAAATGACAATACCCACTTTAGTTAGATTTTAATGATAAAAAAAAAAAAAATTAGTTAGATTAATTTGTGTTTATTTCAAAAGCACACATTTGATGTTATTTTTGGTGGAATTTAATCTATTTGGCCTATCTATAAACTAATCAAATTTTATTTATCATTCTAAGTTTTATACACTTTATATATATTACCCTTTTCTAGCATAAATATATTTTGTGAACTATAGGCATGGAAAATAGATCGAATTTTAAGAAATTCAGTTCGGTTTAGATAGAAAAAGTTAAATTAATTATTAATATGTTTTTAGTGATAGAATTAAATTATTTTTTTGAATAACAAGCATTGATTACCCAACATTTCTACGTTATTTACAAATGTGCCACTGGAACTGAACAGAGGACTACACGGAGGAAGCTCAAGCAGTAGCTCACGTGAGGAGGCTTCTGGACATCGTGGCTAGCACCACCAGATTCGCCAAGCCGAAGCGATCACCGCCGTCGACGCTGCCATCAGAATCCAAGTCCAAAAAACATAACACTAGACCGCCTGATGCCAATGGACGCCAGACATCACCACCATCGCTGCCGGCAACATCACCGTCAGGAACGGTGGCTGTTTCATCGGAGAATTTGGACATGGCGGCGATTCACCCGACGCCAAAGCTCTCCGATTTCTATGAATTCTTCTCATTCTCTCATCTATCTCCTCCCATCCTAAGTATGCCATCATTTTCTTTCAAATTTACTTATACATCCCTGAGATTTATCTTAATATACACTTCAGTACACTCTATTTGAAAATTAGCAATTTTACTCTTTCTGCTACTAGTGCATAATTTTTGAAGGAGTATGGTGTTTTTTAACGTAAAATTCAGGGATTAAAATGCAATTAAATTTAGCATTTCAAGTGTTAGGAACTAAATTGCAGAGTATAATTATGAATTGAATTATAATAAAGTGTGTATTGTGATAGAATATAGTGAAAAAAGTTCTAATTCAGGGCTAAAGTATAGTTATATTTCAATTCATAGGGACAAAATTTGCCAATTTTTAAATGTTCATTGTCAAAGTGTATATTGTGGTAAACTTATGGGTGTTTTAATAGTTAACCCTTATTACTATAGTCTAAAATATTATGGTTGCAGACTTGAGGAGGTGCAATAGTAAGGATGGAGAGCAGAGGCGGTCAGGTGACTATTTTGAAATTCAGGTACATTATTTCTTTTTGAAATGATTGTAAAGTTGATTTCTTTATTTGTTAAATCTATTGATTTTCAATATTTGACACTTTCCACATCATATTTCAGTAAAAACATTGTAAAAGTAAGCAATCATGCCATTTGTTAACAGCCTTGAGCCTTGAATCACACTGTTTGAAAAGTTAAAAAATGTAAGAATTGAATTTTGTTTGGTCAGTTCTCATGTTCAGAGATGATCATATTATTAGAATCCAATTCTCTTGACTTGAAAAAGAAGCAAGGAATTTTGAAAAAAAAATGAAGTCATTCTGAACTATGGCATTGTTTTTTCTAGAATTCGATTCATTTGAGCTCATTAACATGACTTGTTTCAAATTAGGCATTCTTATGAATTTGTACTTCTTTGGCTACTGAGTATGCTGAACCTGCATTGCGACTATATGTTTGCAGATTAAAATCTGTAACGGGAAGCTAATACATGTTGTGGCATCAGCAAAGGGGTTCTACACTGTGGGAAAGCATTTTTCACAAAGCCACTCCCTTGTAGATCTTTTGCAAAATCTCAGCCGAAATTTTGCTAATGTGAGTACTTTATATTTCTTGACATTAGCATGTGCTATTTCTTTTTACTTTTGGTTTCCTTGTTGTCCTGTTTTTTAATTAAGAGATATGAGGCTGTGATATTGCAGGCATATGATTCACTCATGAAAGCTTTTGTCGAACATAATAAGGTGACTTTTTCACGCTCCATGTTGGTTGCTATGCATTTGACTGTTCTCATAAAAATTATGTCTGAGGTCTCGTAAACCTTTTCTCTGCAGTTTGGCAATCTTCCTTATGGATTTCGTTTAAATACATGGCTAGTTCCTCCACCTGTTGCTGAGTCTCCATCAAATTTCCCACCCCTACCTACAGAAGATGAGAGTTGGGGTGGCAATGGTGGAGGACATGGTAGAAATGGTGAATATGATCTTCGACATTGGGCCACAGATTTTACAATATTGGCTGGCTTACCATGCAAGACTGAGGAGGAGAGAATGACAAGAGACCGAAAGGCCTTTTTGCTTCATAGCCAATTTGTTGATGTTGCAATTTTCAAAGCTGTGGGAGCCATACGGCAACTCATAAATTCCAAATTACATGCAAGAGAAGTAAATTGTCATTCAGGCTCAACCATTTTTGAAGATCGTGTTGGAGATTTGTTTATTGTTGTGAAACGTGATGCAGCAGATGCAATCTCGAAGTCTGTGGAAAAAGTTGATGGAAATCAGTTTTCTGGCATCTCTGCTGGGGAAGCTGCTCAAAGGAATTTGCTTAAAGGGTTAACTGCAGATGAGAGTGTAGTTGTTCATGTAAGTATATTGTTCCTTTTTCCTAATAAGGTACTTGCTAGCTTGTATACAATAATTCATTCAAAATTGCAGGTTATGTGGAATCTCACTCTTGTTTTTCTTATTTCTCTTCATATAATTGCCTTTATTGCCTAAGCCTACCTCCTTCTTGCCTTCCTTCATCACCTTTCCTTCTCCTGTTCACTCGCTTGGCAATTAATACAAACACATATAAGCCCCCACTTGCATGCATCTATGATATTTATTTGTGTATTTGTGTTTCAGGAGCCAATGCAAAACAAATTTTTATGATCTTAAGAAGTCAACCTATCTAAAACCAAGTGCAGTTCCTTCTAAAGAAAAAGATGAGAAAATAACAAGTAGCTATGCCTTAATTCTTCTGGATTAGCATTGTCAATCTCATCTTTCCAGACAACTTTTCAAGACCTTGTTTTCTGTGAAATCATGACAGCATCACTCTTACTGCCAAAATCTGCATTCTCTTTGGTCTTCTCCTTCTTGTGCTTTCAAACTGAAACTTCAAAACCCCTTGGTGCAGCCTATTATTAATTGTGTTTCATGTGGTCAAATCATCTCAACTGGTTGAACATGACAGAATAGTAGAACAGGGAGTTTATATGAATGATTGAGCTTTTAAATGTTTTAATAATTCTTATGAGCAAAGAATGCTAAGATTACATCATCAATTTTCACAGGATACTTCTTCACTGGGTATTGTCATTGTGAGACATTGTGGTTACTCTGCAACAGTAAGAGTTGTTGGTGAAGTGAAGAAGCGAAGCTGTGAGGCTCGAGATATTAAAGTTAATGATCAACCAGATGGAGGGTCTAATGCTCTTAACATTAACAGGTCTGAACTATGAGCCAATTCTGTTTCTATCAGAAGGATTTACCAACCTGCTATGTTGTGAAAATATGCTAGGGGCTGACATGAACAGGAATTAATAACAATTACGCTCCTGGTTCTGCTGGTATATTGATAGAATGATTCTGGGTACATACTAACCAATCACAAAAATGAATATTGTGAATAACAAGATGTGGAAAATTAGCTTTCAGCTCTTATAAGATATGAGCTTTGTTTGTGGTATTCATATTCTCTGGGAGAAAGATGTGTAAAAGCTTGTGTTTAAAATCTGTGTGAAATCCTTACTGAAAGGAGGGCTAATTCTTGTTATCGAGTGTTTGAGAAGCATTTGAGAACCTTCACCATAATGAGATAAAATGCCATTTGTAACTCTATGAGATACAAGGGGATTTCTTTTCTTTTCTTTTCCTTTTCCTTTCCAGGAAGGTGCACCCTCAGATTGTTTTCCTGTCCCAATTTGATGACTAAACCCATTCAAACAGTAGCATTGCACAAACAAGAAAGGTTAAAAGTAAAAACAAAGGTTACGGTGGCGCCAATGTATAGGACAGTTCAAATTTTTTTAATGTTTTTGAGAGTATAATTTATGCTTTTTAATGCAGTATGCTGTTATTGAATTACCATGATTTAGTACATTTCTGAACTCATAAGGTGCAAAACTTCTTGCAGCTTGAGGGTTTTGCTTCATAAACCTTGCTTTGCGGAATTATCTGGAGTTCAGCCACCTCACTCCACCTTTGATAATTTAGAAGCATCTAGATGTCTTGTTCGCCAACTAGTTAAGGAGAGTTTGATCAACCAGGAGAAGACACCAACCACTTCTGAAAGGTCCATTAGATGGGAATTGGGTTCATGTTGGTTGCAGCATCTGCAAAAGGAAACTCCAACCGGCACTGATTCTAAACGTTCTGAGGGGCATAATGAAACTGAACATGCTGTAAAAGGTCTTGGAAAAGAATTTAAATTTTTGAAGAAGAGGGATACAAAAACTAGTGTGGATAGCACCCTTGAGAAGCAAGAAAATGGCACTGGACCATGCAGTCCAAATGTGGGAACTAATGAAGGACATAACAACGGAGAGTCCAATTGTGACTATGAATTGAAGAAATTGATTTCTGAAGAAGCTTTCCTGCGTCTGAAAGAATCTGGAACCGGCCTTCATTTGAAGGTTGTATTGTAGTTCATTGAGTAGAGGACTGATGCTTTTTCTGATTGTCTTTTGGACTAACTGTTATTAAATTACTTATTGTAACAGTCAGGGGATGAGCTTATCCAAATGGCATACAGATATTATGACGAAATTGCTCTGCCAAAGCTGGTATATTTTGTTTGTATACTGGATTGTGCTTGGCCAGAAAATTTGCCTTGGTTTTTATATGGTTTATGATCTAGATTTCATGGTTTGTCAGGTAACAGACTTTGGCTCACTTGAACTTTCCCCGGTTGATGGCCGTACACTGACTGACTTCATGCATTTAAGGGGTCTACAGATGCGCTCGCTGGGCAGAGTAGTAAGTGTTCTTTCTGTGTGGGTGTTTCTGTAGCTGTGTGCCAATGTCTCTTTGTGTACAAGTTGCAAATATTTCTTCTTGAAGCATGTTGCTTGATGAAACTAGTGATACTTTTAACTGTTATATTCCTTTGAATCTATCTGTTTGTAGTTGTAAAATCATTTTCTTTAAGAAAGGTTGTATAATGCCTTCTAAGAAAATATTTCATTGGAAGCTTTTAGATTTTATGTTTATGTTTTGCATAACTTTCCATTTTTCTTTTTTTCTGATCTTGTTGTAATTAGGTTGAACTGGCAGAGAAACTTCCTCACATACAATCACTTTGCATCCATGAGATGGTTACTAGAGCTTTCAAGCACATGGTTAAAGCAGTTATTGCATCTGTAGACAATGTAGAAGATCTATCTGCAGTCATAGCTTCATCCCTGAATTTTTTACTTGGATCCAATGGCGTGGAGGGAAATGACCAACATATGAAGGATGATTATATTCTCAAAGTGAATTGGTTAAAACTGTTTATTTCCAAAAGATTTGGTTGGACATTAAAAGATGAGCTTCTGCAATTGAGAAAGTTTTCGATTCTTAGAGGACTTTGTCACAAGGTACCTCCTTTTCATTTATTTTTTGGCTGCTAAAATACGTTTGAAGTGAAATTTTTTACTGATAATTCTTGTTCCAGGTTGGGCTGGAATTGGTTCCAAGAGATTATGATATGGACTGCCCAAACCCCTTTAAGAAATCTGATATTATTAGCATCGTTCCTGTGTGTAAGGTTGGGGCTTGTCTTCTGTTATTCTGAAATTTCTTTATGATGTTATAAACTCAACATGAATTCTAAGTTTGTACTATGCTTTACAGCATGTAGGATGCTCTTCAGCTGATGGACGAACTTTATTAGAGTCATCTAAGATTGCTCTTGATAAAGGAAAGCTAGAGGATGCTGTTAATTATGGAACAAAGGTGTTAATTCATTTGCTGAATAAAAATGCTATATTAATATCTTTATTTATTTAGGCCTTCATTGGTCTCATAATACTGTCTACTTGCTGAAGGCACTAGCAAAGATGATAGCTGTATGTGGCCCCTATCATCGGACTACAGCAAGTGCTTACAGTCTTTTAGCTGTAGTTCTTTACCACACTGGAGATTTTAATCAGGTAACGGGAAACTTACCTGCTGTGTATCAGATTTAGTTTACGGATTCAATTTATGTACTTATTTGTTGCTGTTTAATAAGCAAAGGAACTTTCCCTTATGATTAGAATAATCTGTTCAAGCAAAAGATAAGATGGTACAATACAGTGCTAGAATTGCACATAAAAAAATATTTAAGCTATTAAGTTCACTTATTGAATAATTTCAAGAATTGAAAATAGAGTTGGAAAGTTACTGGAGTATGTCAGATCTTTATGCCTATGCATTGAAGCAGTACTTCAGAACGCAATATATTGATTAGATGTTTTAAATTATGTGCACTAGTCATGCCTATGTCACATGTATCCCATCTACTATTCAGGGTACGACTGCCATTGGAGTTGATATATTTTCTTTCTTTTTTCTATTAGGCAACTATATATCAGCAAAAGGCTTTGGATATTAATGAGAGGGAACTAGGGCTTGACCATCCAGATACAATGAAAAGCTATGGAGATCTTTCTGTGTTTTATTATCGTCTTCAACACATTGAGTTAGCTTTAAAGTAAGTTAAAGTGATAACCCATTTTCTCTATTTGGCAATCATCTGTTTATATCTTTTGCTTAATTAGCTGGCCTAGAGTTATTAAACCAGAAAAACCCAAACTGTCCCTTTACCTTTAATTTGCTTGGGAATTGAATTTATAATAGATACGATTAATTTGGTCCTTTAACCTGTGTTGTTCTGTTCTGTTCTGTTATTTTCGTTTTCACCCTTGTTCTTTTCATTTTATTGGTAGATATGTAAACCGTGCTCTATTCCTTCTTCATTTCACCTGCGGACTGTCTCATCCTAATACTGCTGCAACATACATCAATGTGGCTATGATGGAAGAGGGCATGGGGAATGTTCACATTGCTCTAAGATATCTACATGAAGCTCTGAAGTGCAACCAGAGATTATTAGGGGTTGATCACATACAGGTCTTTCTCCTTAAAAACCAATCCACATGCCAATTTTAACTCCTTACTATGCTAGACATGCTAATTTATATTTTACTGTGATGTTTTTGTCTGACAGACAGCTGCAAGTTATCATGCAATAGCCATAGCTCTTTCATTGATGGAAGCATATTCCCTAAGTGTTCAACATGAGCAAACTACCCTTAGGATACTTCAATCAAAGCTTGGACCAGAGGATCTTCGCACTCAGGTAACCAGAAATTATATGGTCATGATTTATATCGACTTGTGAGCCTGAGTTTGGCATTCCTTTAAGTGTTGAACAATCTCAAATTTTATGAGATTGCCTAAACCAGTGTTGGTGGTATTTCTGGGCTTTTTGATTTATTCCAAGGATGTCTGCATGAGATTCCATGTTGTCTGTCTGTAGAAATTGATACCTGCTGCTGATTGAGGTGTTTTATCTTCTAATGCAGGATGCTGCTGCATGGCTTGAATATTTTGAATCGAAAGCTCTGGAGCAGCAAGAAGCAGCACGAAATGGAACTCCAAAGCCGGATGCATCCATAGCAAGCAAAGGCCACCTTAGGTACTGAGATGGTATTCTCCACATTACTTGTTTTACGAACTGCAACTATAGCTTGGGGTACCAAAATCTCTGACCCTTTGTTGCAGTGTATCGGATCTCTTGGATTACATTAGTCCTGATCAAGATTCTAGAGGAAGTGATGCACAGAGAAAACAGCGGCGTGTGAAGGTAGTCTTACTTGCTTGTGACACATTAGTTCGACATGTAATTTTAAATTTAGCAAAATTATCTTAAAACTTGAGGTGTGTTTGTTGCTAATTTGTGGCAAAGACTAATGTACCACTGGTCTGATTAAAAATTGTCAGCCAACTATAATGGGCTTGTCAAGTTTGGCTCTGACAGCAAGAAGTGTGTTCGATTAACTTTCTATACAATGTATTCCTTCAGAGTTATTACATCAGCTTCATCTTGCTTTGCCTATACTTGAGGCAAAAAGGAGGGAAAAGGCTTAATGTTCCATTAATCTGACTTTGCTCTAAACTGGAAATTTTGAACTGTTTTTTCACATCTTGAATTCCTCCAGAATATCGTTGGAGCACATTAAAGTTATCCACTGAATTCTTCTGGCACATTGATCTTATAGATCTACTACTTGAAAAGAATAGCAGCTTATCTTTCTTCTTTCAAAATTTGACAGGTACTGCAGAGTAGTGATAAAAGCCGCCAAGATGAAATAGTTGAAAATGCAGTGGTACATGATGGATTGGAAAATGAAACGCCTTTGGGTAGTGGAAATGATGAAGAAGTAAAGTTGGATGTGGTTCAACTTGAAGAACCAGAAGAAAAAAGTGATGTTGCTGTATACAGTGCCACAGTTTCAAGTGAAGTTGAAGAAATAGCAACTGATGAAGGATGGCAAGAAGCAAACCCAAGAGGGCGTTTGGGAAACAACGGCGGCAGGAAATCTGGTCGTAGGCGACCAACTCTTGAAAAGTTAAATGTAAATCGGTCTGAATACTTGAATTTCAGAGAAAACAACTATAGGAGGGATATCAATTCATCAGCCCAAAAAGCAGTTCCCAGGGCTAAGACAGCTGAGATGATATCATCGAAGCAATCAAAAATACATGGTACAAGTGTTGCGGAGAATTCAATTAAATGGCAAAAACCGACATCTCCAGCAAATCTCACTGCCATGGCTTCAAAATCTGTATCTTACAAAGAAGTGGCTGCAGCACCGCCAGGTACTATTTTAAAACCAGTACTAGAGATGGTAGAAGAATCAAATGAGAAAAAACCTGAGACCCAGACATGCAGCGACCAGCATGAGACAGTGAATGAAGAAGAAAGCAAAAATATTCTAGTTGTTGATAATGCACTGGATGACACTGACACAGATGGAATTCATGATAGTGGGACTCAATCGGAAAATTCTGGCTCCGAACCTGATGAGGTTTCTAGTTCTTCTAACCAGGAGAAGTTAAATGAAAAAAATGGGAGTAAGCTTTCAGCTGCTGCAGAACCATTCAGTCCTGGAGCACTCTCCATGGTTCAACCAGTAAATTCAGTTGCCATGACAAGCATTTATGACGTAAGTGCTAGTCAAGGTATGCTTTCAGAGCCAGTGGCACCTCCACTTGCTGCCAGAGTTCCTTGTGGACCTAGATCTCCACTATATTATAGAACTGCTAGATCTTACCGTGTGAAACAAGGCTTGCTGAAATACCCAGCTCCCGTGACAATGCCTCCTAGAAGCATGAATCCACATGCACCAGAGTTTGTGCCCAGAAAAGCTTGGCAAACAAATCCTGGAAGTGGAAATTCAGATGTTGCAAATGAGTCCAACACTTCGCTAGAAAAAAGCAAGGCAGGAAATGAAAAATTAGACAAGGAATCTTGCAATGAAGTCAAAGATTGTAGCTCAAGAACGACCAGCTCTGAGTCTGAGAAGTCAGAGCTTGCAAGGCAGATACTTCTTAGCTTCATTGTGAATTCAGTTCAGCATAATGTTGATACCGGAAGTGAGCCTGTACCCAGTGAGAAGAAGCGTAGCAGTACTGGAAGTTCTTCAGATGCAATTGCAAATGACAGTGCTATCATTAAAATTCTCTATGGGAATGAAGGAAAAACAAACCCTGTTACTCAGTCTGGTGACGATGAACAAAAAACAATGCCTGTTACTCATTCTGGTGATGATGAACAGTCTAAAGCAATAGATGTAAATAAAAAGAAAAATGTTGATGGTGAAGGATTTATCGTTGTAACAAAGAGGAGGAGAAATAGGCAGTTGCCAAATGGGGTGACCGGGTTATACAATCAACAGTCAATATGTGCTTCAGTTCGTTGAAGAAAGAGGACTACAAAAAAATCCAGTGGAAAGGTGCAGTTCTTGTTGGGCAGTTTTCCTTTATAAAAGTCTGACAAAGCTCTTCTTGTGGCCTTTTTAACAGCATAGAAATGATCGAGAGACAATGTAGAAGCGAAGTTCTAATCGTAGTCTGTATTTACTTCTATTTGTTTATGGTCCGGTCCAGCTTGGTACATTCTAATAATCTCTGTAAAAATCTCAATTCTCTATTTGTTTAGAGAATTTGCTTGATCAATAAAAGGGTAATTGGCAACTTGAAGGACTTCCTTTTTTCCCCCCCTTATTCAATGACTCATAAGATGTGTTTAACACTATTGTTGCCGTTATGCAACATTCTTGGAATTATGATAGAATCTGACTCAAAATCAGCAGTCTCTTGGGCATCAGGGTGATCTTAACCTCCCTGGATTCTGAATGGTTTTGTAAACACAATCCAAACTATTACGAACTTTATTCCTCCTATTCGCTTTGTTTACACTCCGCCTGAGGTAACTCTTTTGTGGATCAGTTGGCTAAAAAATGTGTTGTAAGGCTCACCTTTGAGCACTGATCCTCTCTGTCTGATTTTTTTGTCAAAAATTTTTGCTTATGGCTGATGAAGAACCATAGTGGATCCTTTTTTTCAATATTTTTTAGTCAAGCAAGTGCTTTGGTTATACTATCTCTTTACTTCTCTTTTTTCATCATGGTTATTTGTTTAGCACCATCAGCATTGTAGTATCAGTTTTTTATTTAGTTTGTTATTTTATACTGATCATTGTATTTTTTCCAAGTTTTTTCATTTAGTATGAGTTTGCCTAGGTTTTATTTATTTATTTTTTTTATTTTAAAAAAGCCTATATGCTTGAGTTTAGTTGACATTATCATATTAATTTTTTTACATTATTATTAATGAAATTTTCTGGTTATAAAAACAATTATTGTCATTGAATCGTTGGTTAAAATGTATCTTGGACAGGCTATCAGGCATTTATTTAAATTATCTGTCTTGAGGAGCAATTCCTAGAAAGTTCCTACTAATTCATTTTCATTGTCCAATTATTTCAACCGTTTTTTTAATTCAGAAAAGATTAGACAAATCAATCTAGATGAATTTGCATTAAAATTTTACTAAAATTTTGAATCTTTCACTTGGAGGACAAGTGTGTGATCAAAAAAACATTGAAACTTGAAGTGATAAACTATTTTTTTTTAATCAGGAAACATTGACTTATTCTATCATCTACTCTATATATATATATACTTCAGAAGTTGATCAATTGAAGAAAAGGATATGTGTCCCCAATAGAAGTCAGATTTCCACATGAAATTACTACTTTATAGATTTGGTGGAGAATATATAATCAAGGGAAATTTCATGGTAGAAGAAAAATCCTTATCCCAGTCCAAAACCAATAGCAGAAGAAAACATGTTTTGTATATTATATTTATATACACCATGAAAGCACATATTTATTAACATTATACCAACAACATTTGACAAGTGTAACTCAATTTGAATTGCATTAATCTTTTCATAAAACAATCTGCAGATGTATATTATAATTGACTATGTGAGATTTTTTATTTTATTTTTTTGGTCAGTACCAGAAAACATATATTATTAATAGAAACCTTGTTGTTGCCAATATAAACTTTTCTTGCTGCAATCTGCAAGACTATTGCTGCTAATGAAGCCTTTTTCTGTTTCTCTTGTCTATCTTTTTTACTCTGTCAGCTTCCTGTGGTTGCAAGCTGACGCCTCAGGTAATGACACTGATCGAGTTGCTTTGCTCAAGTTTAAAGAAGGGATAACTAGTGATCCGCTAGGGGTTTTCGACTCATGGAATGAGACTGTCCCCTTTTGCAACTGGCCTGGAATCACATGCAGCAGCCGGCACCAGAGAGTCATATCCTTGGTGTTAGACGGGAAGAATTTATTCGGATCTGTATCTCCTTATATTGGCAACCTGAGCTTTCTCAGGATCTTCAGCCTCAGGGAAAACAGTTTACATAGTGAAATTCCACAGGAAGTTGGCAGGTTATTTCGACTGCAAGAATTCCTTCTCGATAACAACACATTTGAAGGGGAAATTCCAACTAACCTGACAGTTTGTTCTCAGCTCAGAGTGATCAGTTTACAAAGGAACAATCTGACAGGAAGGATCCCATCAGAACTCGGTTCACTAGTAAAGCTCGAAGAGCTTCGGCTTCGTATGAACAATCTGATGGGGAACATCCCAGATTCTTTGGGCAATCTTTCGTCGCTCAGAATCTTTCATGTGACATTTAACAATTTTGTGGGAGATATTCCTGATGCTATGGGTGGATTAACAAACTTGACAACTTTTGCTGTCGGAGTTAACCAATTATCTGGAGTAATTCCTGCATCTATATTCAACATCTCATCTATTACAAGGTTTGAAGTCACGCACAACCAACTTAATGGGAGTCTGCCTAACAGCATAGGCCTCACTCTTCCGAATCTTCAATATTTTGGTTTTGGTGAAAATAATTTTGTAGGATCAATTCCAGAAACATTGTTCAATGCCACTCAGCTAGAGATTATCGATCTTGGCTTCAACAACTTTGTGGGGCAAGTTCCAATCACATTGGGAAATCTAAAAAATCTGTGGAGGATAAGACTTCATCAAAATAACTTGGGAAGTAACTCGAGTAATGACTTGGCTTTTCTTACTTCTCTGATAAACTGTACCAAGCTCAGAATCTTGGATTTTGGCAGGAACAATCTTGGAGGAGTTCTACCCAATTCTGTGGCCAATTTGTCAACTGAACTCAATCTATTTTATTTTGGAGACAATCAAATCACAGGAACAATTCCTGCAGGGTTTCAGAATCTCATCAACTTGACTGGATTGGTCATGCACTATAACCTTTTCACAGGTGTTATTCCAGATTATTTTGGAAAGTTTCAGCAATTACAAGTTTTGGATTTGACTCGAAACAGATTGTCAGGTCAGATTCCTACATCCTTAGCTAATCTCACTCGATTGTCTGAACTATACCTATCAGAAAACAATCTTGAAGGAACAGTTCCTGAAAGTCTTGGAAACTTGAAAAACTTGTATATCTTAGCCATTTCAACGAATAAACTCAGAGGAGCTATACCCCATCAGATTCTGACCCTTCCTTCTTTATCACGAGAATTAGACTTATCACAGAACTTATTTACTGGTAACTTGCATCCAGAGGTAGGGGAGCTAATTAGCTTGACAAAATTAGATGTCTCTATTAATAATCTTTCAGGTGAAGTTCCTGCCACTATTGGAAATTGCTTGAGCCTGGAATATCTTGACATGCATGATAATTCATTTGAAGGATCCATTGCATCAGCATTGGCTTCTCTAAAAGGTCTTCAGTACTTAGATCTTTCAGGAAATAAGTTGACAGGAAAAATTCCTGAAGATCTTCAGAGCTTTCAATTTTTGCTTCATCTGAACCTTTCTTTCAATGATCTTGAGGGCGAGTTACCAACTGAAGGAGTCTTCAGAAATGCAACTGGATTGTCGCTAATTGGGAACAGTAAGCTTTGTGGTGGTGTTCCAGAGCTCAATTTGCCAAAATGTCCAAAGAAGATGATGAAGAAACGCAAAGAGATGATTAAGCTAGCAATCTCTATTCCTTGCACAACTGTATTTGTCCTTCTGATATTAGCCTTTCTTGTGCATTTTAAAAGAAATCGGAAGTCCTCTCCAGCACTGTCTGCATACCTGAGCCACCTTCAGAGGTCATCTTCTGCATCCTTAATGATGCATCGAATTGTTCCGAAAGTCTCTTACAGAGACCTCTCGAGGGCAACTGATGGATTCTCCTCTTCCAATTTAATTGGAACTGGAAACTTTGGCTCTGTATATAAGGGAATTCTGGATCAAGTTAGAAGACCAGTTGCTGTTAAAGTCCTGAAGCTTGAACAAAAGGGTGCTCTTGAGGGCTTTATTGCTGAGTGCAAAATGTTGATGAATGTCCGTCATCGAAATCTTGTTAAGATGTTGACATATTGTTCTAGCATCGATGACAAACTTAATGAATTTAAAGCTCTAGTCTTTGAATTCATGGAAAATGGGAGTTTAGAGGTTTGGTTGCATCCTGATACTGGCAGTAAATGCAAAAGAAAAAACTTGGACCTTCTTCAGAGACTGAATGTTGCAATTGATGTGGCATCTGCCTTGCACTATCTTCATGACCTCTGTAAGAGACCAATCATTCACCGTGACTTGAAGCCAAGCAATGTTCTTCTAGATGATGATATGGTTGCTCATGTGTGCGATTTTGGTCTAGCAAGGCTCCTATCAACTTCTAATGCTTCATCTCAAAGTCAATTCAGTACAACTGGAATCAGGGGAACAATTGGTTATGCTGCTCCAGGTATTTCAACTTCTTTAAATTGATCATATTGTTTTCAGTTATTGTCATGTAGTGAAAATATATATATAGTTTGTTAAATGTTAAATGTTAAATGTCTTTTTTAAGATTCATTAAGCTAATAGCTTCGATGGTCAAGTATTTGCCTAGATTAGAGTTTAAATTTTGGGCCTAATATATTTGTCACTTTGATACCTTTTTATCGGTTTATCTCATTGACTTACAAACTGATCATTTAGACATCTTAACGTATAAAAAATAAAATTTTTTGATACTTTTAAGGATTATCTGAGATGGTTAAATGATATTTTTAGCTAAATTGAAATTAAACTATTTAAACACATAAACTAATTAAAAAGCATTAACTTATTAAAAATATGACTATAAATACTCTTTGAACTAGTTTACGTGTTAAAATAGTCAATTTATAATCTGATGGAACAACTTGACAACACGTGTCAAAGTTCAAGGAACTGTGAATGTATTAAGCGTTAGATTATGATAGTAGTGAAAAAGAGTTTCTTTCTAAGAGATTGCTTTTAGCATATTGCAGAGTATGGAATGGGTGGTACAGCATCCAAAGAGGGGGATGTATACAGCTTCGGAATCCTCCTGCTAGAGATGTTCTCAGGAAGAAGACCAACTGATGAAATCTTTAAAGACTGCTTGAACCTGCATCTCTTTGTGAAGTCTGCATTACTAAAAAAACTTGTGCACATTGTAGACCCAAACCTCCTCCTGGCAGAAGGAGATATTGATCAAGAACAAGAAACACAAGCAGCAAGAAAAGCAACTAAAGAAGATGATCAGAATATGACAGAGGAAGGCACAGACAGCAGTGGCGATGACCTGAGCAATTTGAATTCAGATACCTATAATTGTCTCCTTTCAGTTCTGGAAATTGGTGTTATCTGTTCAGCAGAATCACCTTCACTACGAATGAGCATGAGTACTGTCATCTCAGAGCTGCAGTTGATCAAGAATGCTTTCTTGAGGGAAGCAGACCAACCATAAAGATTCAAGATTAGTTAGTTTTATAATTAAACCACACTTCTTTTTAGCACCAACACTCTATGTATGTACATTAGATGTGTAAAGATTAAAGATGTTTTTCTATAGGAAATAGGAATGCTTGCTAGAACAATCATGTCCCTTCCAAATGGCTAAATAACTACACTTTTTGTGTAATGTTTTAAGGGCATCAGTCTATATATATATTTTTCTTTAATCTAATTGAAGAGCCATCAATTTTTGAAGTTTTTTTAGACCGAATGATTAAGCATTGACAGGAAAAGTTGGCAAATGACTGAGCATTGGAAGTGAAACAACTTGTCATCCAAATTTTATTTTTTAAAAAGTTTTTACTTGTTCTAACTAATCTAGTTAGATCTAACCAAGATTATAAGGGTTATATATATATATATATATATATACACACATATATATACTAAAATATAAAAATATTATATTAATAATATATATTACTTATTCAACTATTAGATGTAATATTACTGTATAAATAATAATTTTATGTTTTATATTCCTTGGTGACTCACTAGGCTAAATTTGTGATTTAATATAATTGGTGTTCTTATCTTGGGAATTCTTTATTGTAACATTTTTTTTTTTAAATTGATGGAATGTCAATACGTTTGAAATGGTAAATGAAACATAAAATCTATTCTTTTTTGAATGAAGAAAGTCAATTGATACAGCATGCATACGGCTAACCAAATTTAGTCAACTCTCAAAGCCACGAGTACATTGAGATAATTACAGCAGATGATTAACAATTAACAATTATTATTACCGGATAGAATCTATCCAAATTTTTTTGAATAGAAAAAATATTTTAGTAAATCTATGTGGGCCTATAATATTATAAATGTACAATATTAATACTATTTATAGTGAAAATTTTGCAAATCAAATTTAAATTTAAATTATTTCATTATTGTTAGCTCAAGTTTTCATTTGTGTTGATCGATATTCACCAAAAGCTTTTAAATTGGAAGGTCCACGTGCATTTTCTTTTTCAATTCCAACCTTTACTATTTGTTTACTTACTCTCTGCTGCTCTTAAAATCTCCTCTTCTTCATCAATTGTTTTATCTTCTACTTCTGAATCCTCTGCCAAAACTCCAACGACGTCCTCTTCTTCTCTTTTTTCTCTTTAGAGAAAATGAGCAGTGCTCAAATTTCCCAACTTTAACACAGAAATAGACAGCTAATCATTTTCTTGATGTTTCTCAAATTTAAATGCTCTCTAAAAACTGAAATAGGGTAACAAGTTCGACTCCAACATAGTTTCACCAGGTTATACTTCAGCTTCACCACTGTAAATTAGAACCATTTCTAACTCTATTTTGTTATCATTTTTCAAAACTGAATTTAGGAAGTGAGCAAACATTTGGAGTTTAAGTTATTAGAGTTTACCATATAGCATTAAATAGAGGATAATTGGAAATGTACTACATTTAGTCTTCCAAAGCCTTTACAGTAAACTATGTTTAAGTTATTAATAATGCTTTTTCCCTTCTTTCTCTTTTACAGTTCAAATATCCCTCATTCCAACATAAAAGGCTATATGAATCTTTTTACTGTCATTGTACCGGGTAATTTGAACAGATGGTCACTAAACTTTATTCGCGATTTCAATTTGGTCATAAAACTTCAATTTGTGAATTTTTGGTCACTAAACTTTGATTTTTGTTTCGAACGTAGTCTTTGTCTAAGATTTTAAGCCTTAAAGTTATATAATATTACCTTTTTAGTCCAAAAGATTATTTCATTACAAATAAGTCCATAGGTTCTAAAAATAATAAATAAAATAAAAATATATATTTTTGTTTTCTTCATGCCTTCCATTGTAGAAAGTCTTGTCCATTATTTGTGTTTATTTGACTGGTTTAATACTAACAATTTGAGAGTTTTAACACAAAAATTATTCGACGCAAGATAGGAAAAGGTTAATATTCACCAAGAATATCATAATCAATATACTGTGACTTTGTTGAGTACAATAAATTAAAATATTTGATACGAACTGTACAATAAATTTAAATTTAATAATTTTTTTTTGTGCGAAACATGGTATTTTTAGAAATTTTTTTGAATATGGAGAAAGAAGGTAAGAATTAAATGGACTATTGTAACTAGAATATTTAACATTTATCACCATATTTTATAAAAAATTAAATATTTATAATTTTTTATAAGTTTAGTTTATAAATTGAATTTTAAATGATTGTTTATTAATAAAAAAAATTATTGTACAGTTCGTATTAAATTTAAAAAAAAAATGCTCAATTGTTGTAATCCTGATGGATAATTGTTGTATTAAAAAACTTATTAAATTTTAATTTATTGTACTCAACAAAGTCACAGTATATTGATTATGATATTCTTGGTGAATATTAACTTCTTCCTGTCTTGCGTCGAATAATTCTTATCTTAAAACTCTCAAACTATTAGTATTAGACCAGTCAAATAAACACAAATAATGGACAAAACTCTTTACAATGGAAGGCATGGAGAAAACAAAAATATATATTTTTATTTTATTTATTATCTTTAGAACCTATGGACTTATTTGCAAGGAAATAATCTTTTGGACTAAAATGGTAATATTATATAACTTTAAGGCTTAAAATCTTAGACAGAGACTACGTTCGAAACAAAAATCAAAGTTTGGTGACCAAAAAGTCACAAATTGAAGTTTTGTAACCAAATTGAAATTGCGAATAAAGTTTAGTGGTCATTCAAATAATTTACCTGAATAAATTAGTTGCATGTTCAGTCAATTTTGAAATATTTTAGTTATTTTTCATATTTTTGTTTAAGTTGTTAGGTTTGTTTTGATTTTTAATTTGAATAAGTTAATCTTGGTGTACTTTTGATTTTTGGATGCTTTGGAGAGATTTGGGGAGTTTGAACAAGTCAAGATAAAAATATGGAGGCTAGAACAAGTCAGATCCTTGAAGAAAAATGAAGTTTCAAAGCAATCTGGAGTTGCGCAGCCGTGTGCATGGGTGCACACAGCCATGCCTGAATGCTGGAAAGCCAACACAACCACGCTCACCCTGCTGCACGGCCACGCCTGATTCAACACATTTCAAGAGGACTGATCTTGCACAGCCATGTGCATGGGTGCACACAACCGCGCAAGCTGTTGTAACAACTTTTCAAATTCAAAATTTCTTGTTACTGATTATTGGGGGATTAAAATTTTGAATTGCAATAACTCCAGATAGGCTGGAGCCTAGGGTTTTTAATAGGGGAGCCTCTAGAGAAACAACTAACACTTAGTTTTAGTTTTACATCATTTTTCTAAGAATTAAAACTAGGATTCTCTAGTTCTTTCATTTTGTTTAGAATAGAGTTATTTGAAGATTGAGGAGGAAAAGCTTCCATTCCTAGGGGTTTTCTTATTCTGTTTTATTTTGTTATTTCAATTTTAATTTAGTAATAATGGAATTATTCTCTCTTCATTCATCATCTTCTCTTTTACTCAATATGTGTGGCTAGATTTTCTAGTTATGGTTCTTAAATCAATTCAACCACGTAAGTCACTCAGATTAACTCTAAGTTAATAAACATAGTTCATTGGTTGTTGTTTTGCTTAATGTCTTCATAGGATTGGCTACCCTTTAATTAAATCTAGACAATGAGACTTGATTGAGAGATAGGTTTCATTGAGAAAATAAACAATAACCTATTAATAGTCTATTTAGTTGAGAGACATTTAGATAGTTAATAATAATAAAGAGATGAGCTTAAAATTGACTTAATAAATACTTGATTAGTGAGAGCTATAAAATCAAGT